>QEOT01007728.1:184144-199584 GCA_003123785.1 Pterocarya stenoptera | reverse complement strand
AATCATAAGCATGGACTAATCAAACTCGAGCTACCTAATCTTCTAGTTTATCACATTCTAAAAACTTGAAGACTAATTCTTAAAAAATAGTCTAACAATACAAGTGATAAAATAAGCTCATACAATTACATATAATCACAATACATGTACAAAAATAATCACATCACATTTTATCCAAATAACTATTATTCACCAAAAAATAATAATATAGACAATTTATAACGTAAAATAAAATGCCTATAAATACGATAAAACATGACATCATAATATCATGGCATGCATGTATTCAATAAGCACATGCAAAAAAATATATTTCAGAAAAATAAATATTTTATGCCACAATTATATGCTGAATTAATAAATAAATAAAAAAAGCAAACACACTAACAATTTTTCTACCCCAATGGTTGAGCTTATAGTTCTTTTGTGTGAGGTTTTGAGTTTAAAACACCACCCAAACATTTTTTCAGAAAAACATTGTTCTTAGAGCGGGCCGCACTCCCTTGGGTGCCCAACTGCAGAGCAGGTCGAGGTCTTCTAAGCACACGACCCAAGAATATAAGGCACAATTCAAAAAATTGAAGGGGTTTCAATTGAAACCCTAAACAAAATTAGGGTTTCGAATTGAAACCCCTAAATAAATAGGTAGGGGTTTCAATTGAAACCCCTAAATAAAATTAGGGTTTCGGATTGAACCCCCAAATCAATTGAAACCCTAATTTTATTTAGGGGTTTCAATTGAAACCCCTACCTATTTATTTAGGGGTTTCAATTCGAAACCCTAATTTTGTTTAGGGTTTCAATTGAAACCCCTTCAATTTTTTGAATTGTGCCTTATATTCTTGGGTCGTGTGCTTAGAAGACCTCGACCTGCTCTGCAGTTGGGCACCCAAGGGAGTGCGGCCCGCTCTAAGAACAATGTTTTTCTGAAAAAATGTTTGGGTGGTGTTTTAAACTCAAAACCTCACACAAAAGAACTATAAGCTCAACCATTGGGGTAGAAAAATTGTTAGTGTGTTTGCTTTTTTTATTTATTTATTAATTCAGCATATAATTGTGGCATAAAATATTTATTTTTCTGAAATATATTTTTTTGCATGTGCTTATTGAATACATGCATGCCATGATATTATGATGTCATGTTTTATCGTATTTATAGGCATTTTATTTTACGTTATAAATTGTCTATATTATTATTTTTTGGTGAATAATAGTTATTTGGATAAAATGTGATGTGATTATTTTTGTACATGTATTGTGATTATATGTAATTGTATGAGCTTATTTTATCACTTGTATTGTTAGACTATTTTTTAAGAATTAGTCTTCAAGTTTTTAGAATGTGATAAACTAGAAGATTAGGTAGCTCGAGTTTGATTAGTCCATGCTTATGATTAGCTCAAATTGATTTCTTCGATCTAAGAAGAAATTATTTTTACATGTGACTGACTCGATAGATTACTTATCCAAGTGGGAGTATGGTTGAGATTGATTTGGAATTAATCTCCTATACGATATAAATTTGAGCGAAAATTAAGTAAGAAATTAATAATTAAGCATTGAGGCGCAAGAGATGATTATGAAGCTTAGCGAATTTTCAATCTTGCAGCTTGTATTAATTATTTTTGTTCAAACTTAGATTAACAAGGCAAATTTATTAGATGTGTGTGCAATTTTTTTTTATTAGATGTGCATAGTTTAGTAACTTTGAGATAACCATGAAGAAAACCTAGAGATTATTTATATGACTTAATCGTCGCATTAATTTCCTCCATGAACAGTAGTTGGAAGTAAATAAAGATTATTGTGAATGTCAGATAGTCTTAGACCATCATTATTGTGAAACCTCTAAAAGGTCTAGAGTAAGATTGGAAGTGCGCGTGGGACGCATGCACTATAATTTTTATAGAAGTTGATGGGATCAATTGTCAGATAGAGCTAAACCACTATTTTGCCTTTGAATCTTGTGGGTAATAATAGAAGTTGCGTGTTGTTTAATTTATAATGCAAAGATCAATTGCTCCTATATTTGAGATTGATCATTATAATCTTGAAGCAACTTAGATTAACTTACAGATAAGCACATACTCTCTCTAGTTGCTAGTATGTCTAGCAAGTAAGGATATTAAAATTTGAGTATGCAAGAGTGTTGAGGACATTCTTTATTGGCACATTCATTTTTTAAAGGTTTTATCAGTGTACCTTTATGTGGTATTAGCACTGGAAATCTTGCTCAAATTTTATTTCTCTCTAGCAAGAACAAGTAGGTTCTTGCAAATATATAAACTTTGGAGCACCTCTTAAGAATAATGTAATACCAAGCACCTTGGAGGTTTGCATGGTAACTATGGCAAAAGTCTGAATAATTAGGTACGACTTATCTAAGCCTGACCTAAAAAATCTTGCTCGTGGTTGCATTGATGCAAGATAGGTTTTAGGCTAAGATGATTTCTCGCAAAGTTTTTTTTTTCTTTTCTCTCCTATAGTGGATTAGAAAATATGAAAAATATTGAGTATGCAAGAAATAATGATATATTATTAGTTAGCAGCTAAAATGTCACATATTGCATTTGTTACACAAAACAATGTTTTTATTAGCACTTTTAATGCGATATTCAAGAAGTCTATACCTAATTTGGTTTAAGACTCACTGAAAACGGTGGTGTTAGTGAAAATTTCTAGAGGTTTTAAAGTTGGATGGTCACTCTTTGACAAAGTGATATTATATCTCGGGTGGAGAGATGATATACTAAAATATGCCGTGGAGGCATAGGATGATGGGTGTGAAGCTTGAGAAATTAAAGTTTTTCTCGCTAATGAGATCCCTCTCCTTAGTTTAGAAGAGTCAAAGAGAAAAGGCAATATGAGTATTTTCTATGTGAAAGTTCCTATACATGCACACTAAGGACTTAGATAATAAAAAATATTGTTTCATCATATCAATACGATTCCAAACTTTTTTTTAGGAAAATATACTTTTCAATTAAAATATTTTCAAAATCGCAATCGTATGAGTTATATGATGAGAACAATTATCTCGCAGTTTATTGACTTGTTGAGAATGTTGAATTATGGCGCAAAGTAGTTGTTACATCACACTTGGGTTAATGTAATATGGGGTTGCGGCCTTAATTCTGATTTTTCGTTTTTAGATCGAGTTCATTCGCCTTTGAGAAAGGCTGAGTGAATATCTTGTGCAAACGTGAATTTTATCTAAAGGATCTAAGTTTGATCATTTTTGGTTGAGTCAAGAAAATTACTCGTATTTTCGACGAGGGTAGGGAAATTGTGGATGTTTGTAAACACTTATTTTTGGAAGAACATTTCATTATGTTTCATTCCACATTACGTTTCATTCTACAACCTTAATATTTTTCAAAATTTTTTATAAAAGATCGCCAAAAATAGTGGGAGTAATTAAAAAACTACTGTGTATACATATGAGTGATGGTGTACCATTAGTGATAGTGACTCCCAAAAGTTATAGATTATAAAAATCCTCATAAATAGAGTGGAAGCAATATATCAATATTATCTTGTTGTTTAGAGACTATAAGAGAATATTTGTAATATGGCTCCACTAAAGGTATTGAATTCATACAGTAGGAATCCCAACGTAGAATTTTAGATTCACTTTACTTATATGATTTAACTTGGGGTTGTTGATCTAATTAATAAAGGAAAAGTGGAGTTGATAGAGGTATAGATCCATTTCTTGGCACTAATTGAGTTGCATCTAGATAACTATTGATCGCAACTTTTCTTGAATATGTTAAATTACTGATTCTCATAAAAGAATTAGATGGTTAGCTTTTGTAATGTTTAGGCATGAAATACTTTGAGCGCATGATTGTTGCTAGTATTATTTTAGTACAGAAAGCAATGAATGCTGCTGGTGCTGTTTACCTGTAACCTAAACAAACCATCTATTCAAAGATACCCAATGTACCCAGTCTTTTTTTATATTAAATGACCTATTGAATAAAATGGATTTCTTTGAATGTTGACAATATTAGAAAAGCGTCATCATAAGAGATATTGCGAATTGGTTGTCTTAGATAATTAATTGTCGCCTAATAAGAGGTTTTCCGTTTTAAGAGTGATGGACATGGGTTTGTGAAAAGTAGCTAAGACTTCACGTCTTGTGAGACTGTGTATACGAAAAACAGTTTCTAGGAGCTCTTGTTCAAAATTCATAGACAATTAATGAGATGGAAAATACTAAAGAATCTAGTTTTGCCTATACTATTTGGTGTTTCCATTATGGTTTGCTCATGAGAGTTAGAGGTTAAGATTTTGTTAGAAGGTAAATATGGCTTACTTGGTTAAGTGAGTTTGTGATGCGATTGTCGTTAAAAGTAATGACTAGACTGTTATGATTGTCTTTGGGGGCAAAGGCCCTAATCGTTTTACCCTCAATGAAAAATAAATAATGGTTATCTTACATGCTTTTGTTGAGTACAAGAGATTTATATGAAACCGTGAAGTTGCATATTAAGTTTGCTGAATGATATTTGTGGTCACCTTGTAGATTCTTACAAATTCGCAGTTGGACTTGCTGACTAGAATATAAGGTCTATATTATGAATTTGACCCAAATGAGATTCGCGATGAGTTATCGTTGACTTCATGGTTGTGGAAATGACTTTTATGTTTAAATGCAGAGTCTTTTGGTAGGAGCATGTTTTGGAAAGTTATTACATATTAGAATACGCATGAAGAGAAATGGTCATCAAACACCACTTGAGAGTTGTGGTTTAATAATTTGTTGTTAACCATGTGATTTCTCTGTACCTCATGGTATTGCTCGTCGTATACATGATACTGATGTGTTCTATGATCATGTGGCGTGATTGAAAGCATTTTTTGTAAGTACACACATTCACCATAAACTTAGTAATTATGGTGAAAAAGGTATATTGACAGGCTTAGATTAGTTCACTTACATAAGCGATCGCCTTTGACGCTACAAAGGGATAGTGAGCAAAGATGAGATATTATGTCACTCGGTACTTGTCCAATGAGGGATAAGTTGTAAGACACAAAGATATGTCACCTTAGTGGGAGCTAAGATGAGGTCCATCATATTTAAAAGGATTGTGCATGGTTACCCACAATCTATGTAACTTGTAGTTTAGCCAGATGCGAGAACCTTTTTGGCGCTTCGGATATTGAGCAAATTGAGGGACTCGGGTTAGGCGCTGAGATAGCGACTAGACTAAGATCTGTACGGTGCATTGAGTTTAGATATATGCTCTTTCTTTGGAAAGAGAACTCCACTGTAACGTGTACTTCATGCTGCATGTGCTTTTGCGACCAACAGTAGAGGTGAGTGAATGGTTCCCTGCTTCCTCATCGTGTGAGTCCTGTAGGTCATAATTGATGACCTTAATTTATTTATGCCCTTAGCAGACTTTCGAACTATATCACAAGGTTGATGTTTTAGTGTTTGTTATTTTGGCATGTTATCTATGGCCATGAATGATATGGTCTAAAGAGGCATTGCTGGGAAAGCAACTGGATTGAAACTAAATGACATGAGCGCGAAGGGAAGATTATTGGTAACACATCGATATTGGTGTGTACTCATTGCAGGCAAGTTATGTTGCTTCTTGGAAGTTGCAACATAGCTGTGAGTATATCATATTTTTTTTTTGGAGATTGAGCATTGCTCTGAGTCATTCTGACTCGAGAGGGATTAGGGATGCTTAGTTTGATGTGACTACATGAGTCGGGGTATAACGAGACACTTTTAGGGATATTGCTATGCTGGTCTTCTCTTGGAGAGATTTGGTATAGTGCTCCAATTTTTCTTTTACAGCTGTGCTCGATGGTCGCATGGCTTATTTGCCAGTATGAACAACATTGAGAACATATTGAGAGATGCAGACCTGGGGTCTTGCCCACTATGTGTGAGTGGAAGATGTAAGAAAGGGGCACCCATAGTGGACACCCCTTCACCTTCTCTTGAAAGTTATGAAGTGGTTTAAGAACCACTTCATGAGGCTTGATGACTGGCCATTAAGGGCCATCCGGGGGTTACGCATAAAGAGGCTATTTACATAGCTCCTCCCCCCTTTGTATTAGATACTTGCATCAAGAACGATCTTTCTCTAAGATAGTTCTCTCTAGTCATGACATCTAAGTTGTGGAACGTGTGAGTGTTGCTCTGGTATTACCACGTAGCATACTCCACCATCGATGTGAAGATCGTGGGCGAACAACGAAGTTGGAGAATCTGTGGAACAACTGCACTAGATCCAAGATATTTCCGACTAGGTAATATTGCTTCCGCTGTGTAAATTCTGATCTAGTTTTTTTAACAATAAGAGTCCTAGGGGTGTAATCGGTCTGGTCTGATCTGATTTATGATAAAATTTAAGACTAAACTGGTATGCACCGGTCTTGTATTTTCGAAAACCGATTACGCACCGGTTAAACTCCTAAACCGATACCTCCGGTTTTGGTCCGGTTTTTCGATTTTAATAGTATTAGTATTAGGGCATAAAATGTAATTAATATACTAATATATATTAGTATTACTAATATATTATGTATTTATTAAAAAGAATGTGTTGAGAATTTATTAGGCCATAAAATGTTATTAATATATATATTTTGTGTAAAGCATATGATTAAATAAAACTTTATGTGTAAGATTAAAATTTTATGTTATAAATTATAATAACATTATCTTATATATAATTATAATTTATATTATTATACATATTATATATAAATTTTATATAATATAAAAATATTATATATAGTATTAAAAAAATTAATTTAAAATATATAATATAGTGAATCGATCCGATCCTAAAAAGTATAGAAACGAAACCGGACTGGTACCGGCCTGTTTTGGAATTATGGAAATCGATTCCAGACCGGACCAGTTCCACCGGTTCAGGACAGTTCAGTCCAGTTATTTCATTAAATTTTATACCCGTAGGCAAGACAGCATCCCATAGCAAGCATGAAAGCTAAGTAACCCTTTCAAATGCCACTCAAGAAAACAAAACAAACCATTAAACAAACAAAACCCAATGTCCCAAACCTAGGGGAGATAGAGGAGGGAGATGGGAGGTCTGTCGGGTCTGGGAAAGCTTCAAAAATAGAAAATAGAGCTGGAGGAGGGGGGTAAAGGAGGGAATCCGAATGTTTGGATTCGTGCGAAACGCACCATATTACTTTCCACTTAGACGTTCGTGCACAATCCCTGCACCAAATATCTTGCCTCCATCATTTTTCTATACATATTATCAAGATCGACCCGTAAAAGAATAGAGCAGAAACAAGGCTTACCAAGGCTTTCTTTACAACAAACCACCACTGAAACCAGGATTTTCAGCAGACGCCGGTGTGTAAAGCGGGGAAAGAACCAAAACGGCAAAACCCAGCTCAAATTTTGAGAGAAAAATGACTTTATTGTAGGAGTTTTATTTAAATTCTGTGTCCCACACACCCATCTTGATAGAGTTTGAAATAGCTCAAAACTTATCAGTTACAAGATGAGTTATAATGGGATAAGGAAACTCCTAAGAGATAAGATTAACTCTATATCTCTAATCACAGTCAAACACAAACTCTTAGATTTTTTGATGGCCAAAAATCTATAAATAGTACTGAGGGGTTAAAGGGTTTTCACCTACAACATTAGAGTGCCTTTAGCCATTGAGAGACACTTGTGAGGCTAAGTTACTAGGATGATCCTTCTCTCATAGTCAGATTAATTTCTTCATCAAACAGATGGAGAAATGTACGTGTTCAATTATTATTATTGTATTATTGTGGATCATAGAAAATCAAAGATCCAATTATTAATATTCATGTTAAAATATTTAACATTTATAGCATGGGGGAAGGCTCAACAATGATCCTGAAAATGCGTAGAGAGGGTATCCCAGAAAGAGAGTACCTGAGCTTCGGAGAAGCAGATTAGCGAGAGAAAGAGGGGGTTTTGGTTGTTTCCAACAAGAGTTGGAGTGCGGTGGTTCAGTGGTGCAGGGGTGCTGTGGCGTTGTTGCCGACGACACTCGGAGTGGTGGTGCGATGCTGATGCGGTGGTGGGTCTCTCTGGTCAAAGACAAAGCTCTCGACCTTGTGGGTGAAGAGCTTTCTGGTTTTTTGAGAGGAAAGAGCAGCTTTCAATTGAAGAAGGAAGTTGATGAGTAAGAAATGAAGAGAGAAATATGATAAAATGCTCCAGCTATACAAGTGTGAGAGTCTGTACCTAGCAGGACATGAATGCGAATAAGGTTTAACAACAGTGGAACTTTAAGGCACAAAAGTTACATGAATTATTGACTTTGCAATGGATTTGATAAAAGAACTTACCTCTCCAGGCCTACAGTGACCTTCTTGTGTAAGAGCAATATGGCATACGCCTTTGTAATCTGGGTTAGCCTGATAAGGTAGGAAGGAAAATTCAGATATAAGCTCTTAAGGATAATGGATTAGCAAGATGGAAAGAGAGCAAATGAGAGAGTAGAGCCATACCTTAAAATTACAAAGTACTTGATGTTTTGCTCCATGCAGAAATCCCTTAGTATATCCACATTATGGTTTGCACGTTCATCACTCGTGAATATGTAGTGGTCTGGTATTATTACAATCTCCTCTCGATCCCAAACCTCAATTCCAAAATAACAGTCCATCTCAGACAGTTATTACATTATTTAAAACAGTGCTAACACACACAGTTCACCTAACAGTCACTCGTGAGTATGCCAGCCTCTTTGGTATCAACCCTATTACCCAAAGATGCAGTAGACTGGACTTCAACTTCTATCTAGTCTAATGTGGCCTCACTAATTTTTTCAACAGAGTTATTTTGTTGTACTTTATTTTCCTACAAATCGGAGGAAAAAAAGTATTATATGACAATATATGTTGTGGATAATGTAAAAGACACAGCATGTGGAAAATCTAACACATCACTTCGCTGCGACATGGATGTGGGTTGGCAGAAGTCGGAGAATCAAATGCTGGTAAAGCTAAACAAGAGCTAGCTGCGACACTAGTGCTAGTTTGTACACTAGACTTGGCAGCTACACTAGAGCTGACATTGGTTCTGGAACTAGACATGGGAGCAGGAGTAGACATAGCAGCGGAAGTATCCTTTGCAACAAAATTAGAGTTCCTGGGTGTTGCTGCAGTTTTCCAAAAAAAAAAAAAAATTAAACATAAATAATTGGTCCAAATATTCAAGTTCAACACTAAATACAATAAATACTCCAAGAAATAATCACCTGGTTCCTTCATGGATATGGATAGGCAGTTCAAGGAGGTCCTATCATTGGTATGACGGAACTATACAAGGCAACGAAACTACTCAAAGTAGCACAGCACTTGACACGGGAGCGGAACTACTCAAGGTAGCAGTACTTAAGGGTGGTTGTTAATAATGAAAATAAGATGCACGCACCTATAGTATTATATTAAAATGACTTTCAATAGTTCCCATGCAAGTAGTAGATCAAGGTTTAGATTTCTTTACGGAAAATTATATTGTTTTGTTGATAGTTAATTTCTTACAAGAAATTCGAGTATTGATATTTATTACTAGAGATATTATTACAAATTGTCATAAAAATATAAAACTATTTTGGTTATCTAATTGCATGAGATAGGTCATCGAGCATTGATATATATGTAGATGTTATTTTTCATGTGTTTAATGTAATTAATGTTGCAATTAATATTTTTTTCTATTGCCCATATATGGCAACCAGAAGTCAATATATCCCTTTAGGATTTAGCAGCATAATTTATTATATGCTTTTTAAATTAAAAATTCATTCTATACCAGAAGTCAATATGTGCACTACTGAAGGGACAATTGATCCTTTAATTAGTCTATTAACAGATATTTGGCTTAGCTTAAGATTTTCAATACTTTCTTTTCCATTTTCCATCTTAAGATTTTATGCCAAAATTTACAACCAAAACAGGATACTTGAAAAGTTATATTCTCATCCCATTTCACAAAAATGGATAAATTACGCATGTATAACCATACAAATGCCACCCAACTAAGAACAAATGGAACCAAAATTTTGTTTTGTCTTCCAGGAAATTTCACAAACATCATGAGAGCACATCCTAGGTCCTAAGCCTCTAAGACTCTTACCATTCCCAAAGTCATAGAAAAATGAATAGAAGAAAAAACTTCTAAGCCTCTTACCAGGTTGGATGCCGAAATGTGGGTAGGTGGGTTGTTGCAACTGATCAACGACGGAGCACTACGCTAAGGAAGCGAACGAAATTGGGTTGCATTGAATTTCATTTTTTGGATTGAAGCTTCTTTGTACCAAGTTTGCTTGGATGAAAAGATATGAAAAAGTGGGAAGAAGAAGAAAAGATCGCTTGAATGAAATAGCTTGGATTCTGGATTAAAAAGCTCGCTTGAATGAATGAAAAAGCTTCTTCTTCCCACTTTTTCAAATCTTTTCTTCATTTTCTTTCTTTTTTTTTTAATATAATTGCTGACGTGGATTTTGCCACGTCAGTGGTGTTCGTGGGCAGGCATAGATTTATGCCTGTCTGTAGCACTACAATAAAAACAATTCATTACTATTCACTATTATTTTATAAATTATTTTATTATTATTTACAGTTGACTTGAAATATTCTTAGCATCTTAATGAAACTTAGTCAATGAAGGAGTGGAAATTAACTGATCCACCTATACGACCTACCAAAAGCTCTCCATTGCTTAAAATAGTGAAAACAGTCGCATTATTCCCGCTGGTTTATAATTACAGTTCATTTGAATTTTAGGGAATAAAATTGTTTTTTTCTCTCAACTAATTAGAGTAGTTTTACTTTTATTATAATTAGTGTATAGAATTTGTCCTCCAAATTAACTTGTATCTATATTTTTTTTATAAAAAAATAAAATTGTACTCTCTTTTTCCTTCTTAAATAACATTTCTTTTTCATTAAAATTGCTTTATTTGGTGCATTTAACTAAGGAATGAAAATGCCATCTTTTATATTTTATTTACATCAATTAAGTTGGCAGCATGTGTTATTTTTTTGAAATTTTTCTAGATTTCTTTTACTTTCAAATCCGTCCAAAGGTCATACCATCCATATATGGTGGAGAAATTGAATGAGAACAACCCCAAAGATGACGTTGATGAAACAATTGCAGCTATTTTCAATGACGTTTTAGGATTCAGATCTGGGTATGCACAAGGGATGGGGCACATGGTCATTCCTGACCCTTCTCCTTCAATGAAGAAGGACGAGGCATTTCTGCATCTGGCCGAAGAGAATGAAAAGAACAAGACTTGTGTAGAAATGTACAAGAGTAAATTAAACCAAATTATGGGTGATATGGCCGCCATGAGGAGAGATTTTTTTAAGTATGAGAAATGAATGAACTTTTAGATGTCTGAGGTGGAGGCGATTAGTGAGTCTCATAGAGAGGCCTAGCGAGATGCTTAGGCATCTCTATTGTTGGAAGCAGCAAAATTTTTTGTGAATGATTTTTTGTGGATGGTATTTGCATGAATGGCCTTAATTTGCTGTATAGTTCATGAATGGCCCTCAGAATCATTTTGCAAGAGTTTTTTCCCATTAGTTGTAACTATTTCTGGTATTTCGTTGATGGTTAGTTGGTTTTCAATTCAATATAGTGATATTTGAGAATTTATCATTATAACACTTTGTGGGAAAAGTGTAGGGAATCTGAGTTTTTCCTATAAGCACCATTTGTGAGAAAATACTTTTTCAAAAGAGTTGATGTGGTCCCAAAATAGGTACTTTGCACAATGTCCAGAGTATTTCCCACAACTAATGTTCATGGTAATGATCTTTTCTGAAGAGTTAGGGTAGTCCAAATAGATGTTTCACTCACCTTTACAGACACGCTGCTTTTCTTGGAAAATAGTTATTTCCACAAATACTTTTCATGGGAACAACATTTATCCACTACTTAATTCCATGGCAAACTATCTTATTTCTCACAAGAGAAGTCTAGATCATTACTTATTTGCGGCGAAATCTGAATCCTTTAGTCTAGATCATTACTTATTTGCGGCGAAATCTGAATCCTTTCTCTGCCAATCATGCTTTTGAAAAAAGTAGTTTTTCCACACATTGTTGTTTTGGTGGAAAAAGAGACATTATCTCACTAATAATATGTCACAAGTCTCCGACAAAAGAAATTAGTGAGAAAAGCATTTTTCTCACTATGGTCATACCTTTTTCGACCACTATCCCTCCGAGGAAAAAACAGTATTTGTTGTAATAATATACCACTAATATCATACAATTTGATTTACAAGACAAATTTATAATTATATTCTCTTCCAAATCGAATATTATCATCATCAATTTCTAAAGATAATTTTTCTTCTTTCAAACATAAAATTGTACTCTTTCTCCTCCTTAAATAACAACATTTGTTTTATTACTCTTATTCGTATTATCGTTCTAGACATTCTATCACCTCTGTTCACTTTAGTCAAGTTGAATTGTACATTAAAGGAGTTTACACATGAAATATAAAGGGGAAGAAACTCACTTTTCCCGTGGGCTGTTATTGATTTTTTCTTTTCGAGAAGTGTTACACACACAATTTTTTTTTATATAAAAATAAAGTTCACAAACCGATATTGTTTCGTGTGAACTGTTATATATACTTTACAGTAAAAATAATTTTACAATCTAATAGCCCATAGGAAATAATATTAATGGCCACCAACATTGAAACTATTTATATATATATTATCCAATTAATTACTTTGTAAAAGAAAAAATTGACAGGTTTATGGAATTAATTGAGTTTTTGAGTAAATTATAAGCTAGCTAGGGACCTGATTGAGCTCGTTTAATTGCTTATGCTTTAAGGGGCATTGGTGGACAGCATTTCAAGCATTGGAGATGGCGCTTGGTGTTGCAAATATTCAACTTTGCTAGATACAACTGGCCTGTGAAACCGCAGTGCAACTGGTTGTTTATTTAGAAAAAAAAAAAAGGAACGTAAGAAGCCAAAGGTGGGCCATGAGCAGACCAATATGGCAATAGAATAAACCAGCAAAGAATTTTTGAAAAAGAAAGTCTGCAACTTTCCAACGCTGGTTGAATCATCATCTTGCAATTTTATTTTTTCAACAAGTTTCCATTATAACAAATTTCCTAAGTTTTTTATTTTGTCAAAATGGTTTCCATTTGAGAAAGTTTCCTTAGTTTGCTCCTATCTCCGTTATAATAAGGACCGGGATTGTAATGCAGAGATATTGTTTCATGAAATAAAGATTTCGGTGGTTTGAATTTTCTTTGATTTTTTTGAAGTGGGAAACACATATTTCCTTAGTCGTTCAATACAGAAACACCACCATCACCAAAGTTCGTTGAGAGCGAAAACCGGAGCTGCTCTGTTTTGAGGCCTTGGAGGCAGAGTATCGTCGTCCATTCGAGTATCTGTATCTGTTTCCGGCAGGGGTCAGCACTTTGAGATTACAAAATGGAGAACACAAGTTCAAAAAAACTGAAATTATGAAATGAAACTCCTTTTCATTATAGAAACCAACCGGTCGATCAGAACCAACAGCAGGGCAAAAACATTTACATCAAACACTCTATCACCCACAAACTCTTCAAACTACAAAAAAGGATAAATTACAGAGATGGACAAAAACCCAACCAGCACCTTCACCTCCATTTCACATATAAATACTTTTGTTACAATAAAGCAATTGGTCGTGCTTGAACTCTAGAAAAGCCAATTGCAGTAAGCCAGCAACTAGAGTCACATAACTTAGATAAATGGAAAAAAAAAAATGAAATTACAATCTTAAAGAAAACAAAAGGAGGATCTTGTTTCTTTTGGCAAGCCAAGCTCCAAATCCTCCAGCTCATATTCTCCAACGTTGTATTTCTCTCCTGCGGACTCCTCGTCGTTGCAGCCTACATCACACGCCTTATCATGAAGGGTATGTCCCAAAGGCACTTAGTCACCGAGAGAGAGAGAGTCATAAGCATGTGTGAATCATATAATAGAACAAAGAACGGATGTGTGTACTGACCCGAACCCAAGAGCGATGGAGATCGGTCTCATCGTAGCTTGTAATGACCTCCTCGACGAAGTGGTGGGACTGAAGAGGCCTTGCTCTCTAAGCAGTAGAAAGGACTTGACAATGCTTAACCAGAGCTGAATCAAGCGGAGAAGACTAACCTCAGACAACGCTGAACCACGAAGGGGAAGATGATGGTTTGAATCGGGCGGGAGAACTGGTGAAAGTGAAATGTGAAAGTGGAAACCCACGAGTTTCGTGGGTTTTGATTTCAAAAACCAAACGACGCCGTTTTGTTGCCACGTAGGAACTGGTTGTGTAGGTTCCCCAAACCCCAATTGTAAGTAGATTTTTTGTTCTCGTTATGGCTAGCTAATATTATATATTCATCTCGTCTCAAACTAGACCGGCCGGTTGATATGATCTTCTTTCTTGATTATTTCTTGACATAAAACATTTATATATATATATATGTTACCGCCTGATCATTGTTAAATACTTAAAATCACATGATGGCCATGTATGACAAAAAAATAGAGTACGTAATTAAGCTAAATACGTGATATATATATATATATATATTTTTAAGAAATGGGAGCTAAAGAATATTATAGTAACTGAAGAAATGAGGGCTAATTAAATAAAGAAGGGTTCTCGTATCATGAGATATTTTTTTGTCCCAAAAGTTTAAATAGTTGAAAATATATAAATTAGTTATTAATCTTATTTAATACTTCAATGCTCATCAACGTTCTAGTGCATAGCATTTGCGTGTACCATTTGGTGTCGACAGTACTTGGATCTTTCTCTTTAATTCTTTTTACTCTGATTTTTGCCGTAATGAGTTGCAGCAAATTTTTCATTATTTGCTGCAATTTTCTTCACCGAAAATAGATCAAAATTTCGTTGCAGAGTGTTGGCTGCCGCAAAAAGTAGAATTCCGTTTCTGTGATTTTTGTCTTCGCAAAAATCAATTGCAACTAGGGGTGATCATCGGTCGGTTCGGACCGAGAAAATGGGACCGGACCGGATCAGTATTGGTCCGGTCCGGTCCGGTCCTTTTTTTTTGGACCGACCACATTCGGTCCGGTCCACGGTCCGGCGGTTTTTCGGACCGGACCGGACCGAATATAAATTATTTTTATATATATTTTTATATTTTTTATATATAATTAATTATATATATAATTATACTATATTATAATTAAGTATAGACTATTAATACTATTATATATTCATATAGTTATACTAATGGTTATATTAGTTATTATATTAGTTTAGTTATACTATATTATAATGATTTATTATAAGTTAATAAATTTATAACTATATTATATATTAGTATAAGTTATAATGATTTAGTATAGTTATAAACTTATAAGTAATAAGTATAGACTATAGACTATAGTACTT
>QEOT01007728.1:81739-183555 GCA_003123785.1 Pterocarya stenoptera | reverse complement strand
TTAAAAGTTGTATATGGCTCATTATGTATTAAGATACTTTAAGTTAGTAATAAAGTAATAATTAACATCATCAATAATATAATTTTTATCTAATTTATTATCATTGACCATATAAAATATTTTTTTATTGAGTTTGTTATATAATCCACATTAATAAGTCACTTAGTTTAATTTAGTATTGTAAATAATTTTTTTTATGAATTGATTTATATATAAAAAGAAAAAAAAAAGAAAAGAAAAGGAAGAGGCCGGACCGAATGGACCGGACCGAAAGCTACCGGTCCGGTCCGGTCCCCTTGGGTGTTCGGTCCGGTCCGGTCCGGTCCAATTGATGGACCGAAAACTTTCGGTCCATCGCCGGACCGGACCGTGTGCAGTCCTAGTTGCAACGAAAATATTTATTGATGCAAATATTGTCACAAATACTAATTTTTGGTAATTTTTATATTTTTGCAACGATAAAAATTGCTGGAATAGTCTTATGCAAGATAAAAAAAAAATAGTAGCAAAATTGTATGACTGTCATACCTAAAACACGTATCGTAACCTACATCTTTGTTTAGCAGATATTGGTAATACAACATTAGGTCAATAGAAAAGTACAACAAGACTAGTAGTAACCCGGTAGCAATGGTAATAAATAACAGCTTTACCCGCATTACAATAATTATTTCATCTTTCGCATCGACAATAGTATTCCACTCTCAAACAGGCTACTATATATTTACACTAAAAAAAAAACGTTATTTCCAACGATTTTAAGATTGGTGCAAAATAAATCGCCACAAATAATCTTTCTTTACGGCGATTTTCAATTTTGTCGCTGAATACTAACACAAATTTGAAAATTGTTGAGGGAGACTCACTATTAAGTTTTTTACGCCGACTTTTATATCGATTGCGGTGATGTTTTTCGTCGCCAATTCTGTCTTCTGTTCTCCATTGCAAGTTGCAATTGTTGACTGCGGTGAGTTTCTAGCCGTCTTCTCGCTGCCTCGCCGACGCCGGTGAGTTTGTATTTCAATATTTTAGTCTCCATCCGTCTTCTCGCTGCCTTGCCGATGCTGGTGGAAGTTATAAAGGTGAGATTTCTCTTACTCAATTATTCCTCATTAGGGTGTTGGTACCCAATTTCTTTTTATGCTAATGTGATGACTGCATATTCAAGAGGCTATTTTGGGTTTTGTGGAAGTGCTAGTCTCCTACTTAGAAGCCAATGGCTTGAAGAGCCTTCTTTCTGAAGTCGTCAATGAAGTTCTCCGATGGTCATCAGCCTCCAGACATCACTAATTTAGAGAAAAGGCACATGCAAATTTAGCATTAACCTTTTTCCATAATAAATGAGTACTTGTTAGTGAGAGAGAGAAAGAGAGGGGAGGGGGGAGGAGATGGATACTTGTCCTGCCTTGTTAATCTTCATACATATGCATGTTTATTTTATCTACAGGTCACTGTCATAATGGAGATAATGTTACGGAAGTGTGGTTCTGCTGCAATGGGGCTAGTGACTCCAGAGAAATATAAGAGTTTTCTTAAGACTATTGTTGAGGTAATTCTTCATTTTCTCTTTGGCCTATTTTTTTCTAGATTTCTCTATTTTATAGAGAGAGAGAGAGAGAGAGGACTTGTTCAAGCAATTGGATGACAGAAATAGAGCTAGATCATAGAATATCAATAGTTAATTGGGCCTTGTTTTAAGAGGTGGATTACTGATGAAATGCATTAGAACAAGCCACATGCCTCAAAGGTTTGGGCAATTGCAGATTCAAAACGACAAGGGTTTTTAGGTTTTATAGAGTTCATCACTGCAATGCAGGTTTCATATTGTACATTTTCTTGCAGATTTTATCTAAACCTTAACTGATATCTATTTTATCAAAACTAATTTACATACTAAGCTTACTTATAAAAAAAAAAAATTTACATTCTAACCTTCTTGTACACCCCTGCCTTACATAGACCAAAACTTTAAACAACTATGTTAAGAAAATACTAAAACATTTGGAAAACATTCCTCTCCAGATCATTTAATTGTAGCTTTAAGAATATTCATGTAATATGTCATTCACATGTTGCTGCCTTTGTATCAACGACTTATGCTTTAAGCTTGATCCCTAGGCTGTTCCTTAGGAGCCCTGCTTGAATATTATGCTTCAAAGGCTGTATAACCATTTTCTTTATCTAGTATTCCAGTTGTTCAAGTGAGGTTGACACATTTCCTTCAATTATTACAGAACACATCGAGAACATTAAACCTCCATTGATGGAAGGTTTGGATGGTTTAGTAGCTGTTAGCAGTCTTCCTTTCTTCCTTTCTCAGTTGTTATAACCTTTGCATTCTTGCCTATCTATAACAGGCTGTCCACTGTTATGTGTTTTAGTTTGTTATTTTCTGAGCATTGATTGCTTTTCATTTTTATATATAATTACTTATCCTTGTAAAATTAGGGTGGGTGATACGCTGTATACACCCTGCATACTTGATCTAATTGGTTATTTATGCTATATGGTGGTATTACGCTCTAGTTGTGTTTAATAAAGGTGCATTCACGTTGATGGTTCCCAAATTTTGGTGTCAATGGTTTTGTTAGCTATATTGCAGATTATCTATTCATATAGTAGACAAATTTTACTCTTGATCTCTCTTGCAGGTATATTCGGTTAGTTATGTGAAAGCTGCATGAAAATCCTGAAGAAATCAAACAGCTGCATCCCAGGTAAATTTTATCCAGCGAAGTGTTTGGGGTGAGCTAAGATCACTCTGTTTTGCAAGAGTTTCATGCTGGCATAATGTTAGTTCACTTCTTAAATATGTTGTTGAAGTCAAATTTTCACATGTGTTTTCTTTTATTCAACTTGTCAGAAATTTTAACACAGTTCTGTCTATCACCCACCACCTTTAAAATAGAATGAATGGATTAATTAACGCAGATGGTTTAGAAGTCCAGGCTCAGTTGTAACACCTTATTTGAAGTAGGGTTCTTTTTCATTGCTAAGAGAAAAAACTATAAATTGGTTAGCTTTGCTCTTTTCCTAAAGATTAAGTAATCCTCCTTTTCTATTAGAAACCGTGTTTTTCCTATCAAAATCTGGCAGACTTTAGTATTCAGTAATCTGCAAACCTATGGGTCAATCTTTTTAGAAGTGACCTAGTGCGTGGCAATAGCATTAGTCTGCTTTCTGGCTGGTGATAGCTGCTATGGGTGGATTTGATAAGTGAGCACTTATCTTCACTCTATAAGGCTGGAACTTTGGCTTAAGTTTCATTTGTAAGAAGACTAAGTTTAGTTTAGTTTAAAACTCCATCATTTTTCCCTCTCTTAGCTCACGTTTAGCACCTAAAAAGATAGCAGCAAACACACTTCCAAGTTAAGAAATTTTCTGCAACAGATTCTGTCATGGTGTCTTCCAACGTCATCTTTCCTTACATTTTTCCCCTAATACTTGTTTAGTTGGGTGTGTAACCAAGTGGAGGGAAGGCAGAAACATGTATAATTCTTGCAATCTACTGCTTGAAGAGGTGAGATGATTTTCTGCCCTGTTTTGTTCCATGCTGTACAATTTCTACAAAAAGGTTCTGCTATAGTTTAACTATACTTCTTCCTCTATTGATTCACTTTTCAATTATGTTTAGGCCTCCATTTTTATGTGTTAAACTAGTAGAGATCAGTATGTATTTTTTTTCCTTCTACTCAAGCTAATAACTAAGTAACCAACTAAGGATTTCATTAGAATTTCAGGTTTTGGTTTATCAAGAACTATCTCTTGCTGTTTTTATGCTATGTCTACCCATAAATCATGCTTATTTCTAATTTTTCTTCAATGCTAATTCATTGCTTGTGTAGTTGGGATTATAGTTTTTTTTTGGGGGGGGGGGGGGGGGATTTTGAAAGACGTATACAACTAACTTATTGGCTGTACAAGCTAGTGCAGAAACTTTTGCAACTTTAGCTCTGATTCCTCTTAAGTTCTAGCCCTTTAGTTTGCCTTTATCTCATCTCTTTAACTCAACCTCAATATGTGACATTAGAAATACCAAATGACCTTAAAATCTCAGACCAAAACCAGCTCTAAGTAGCTGGAACTGAGGGGAACAGCAACACAAAGCTCCTCTGTTTTCTTTCTACTGTTTAGCTCTCATTCTCTCCACCACTCCCTTGTTTTAGGCCACATAAAGAGGAAGAAAAACCTTCATAGAAACCACAAAAACAATAGTGAAGTCTATAGAAAAAGGAGGAAGCTCGAATGTTAGAGAAAAAACTTAAAGTAGTTCCAGTTTGAGGTGAAAAATAAAACTGTCATCTATTATTACTATGTTTCTGGTATGATTTAGTTGCTGCAAATCAGTCCCATTCCTCTCCTCTCTTCAGTTTCATCTTGAGCTTGATTAATTCTCCATGAATTTGTGTTAAACCCTTGAAATAATTCCTCATAGACATTAAACAGCAGCTAAAAGTGATGCAAAAAGCAACAGTTGCAGCTGCAGGACAAAAGAAAAATCTCAACAGATGTAATGATCTGTTCCAACACCTTTACCTTTCCAAATTCTCCTCTTAAGCCATAATTGGCCACATCATTCAAGACCCCTTGTATAAGAATCAATCTTTATAAGTGTCAAAATAGCAGTTGCATCATAGCACATCTGGAACAACTCAACAATTCTACAGCTATTACAGCAGCAATTTGCAGCCCCTAGTCTCTTGAGTTTTTCTTCAACTTATACTTCTTCTTTCTTTTAAGCATCAACTATAGTCTATAAGTGTATTAAATTCCTGTACCTCAACAACACTATAAACAAGCGCATAGTAGTGGTAGGAATTGAAAATAGCAACCTAAACAACAGCAAAACAGAAAAAGCAGCAATGCTGCAATTTCTCAGCTTTCTCCAATTTCCCGTTGTACTCTTCTATTCTTTTGGTTCTTTAACACCTAGTACTTAAAGTACTTATTTTCCTTACCTTCCCTTAATTTCCTTTAGTCTATTTGCATTACTATGTGATGAAAAAAACCAAAACTTGACCCCATATGGATACAAGAACCGTTTCATCTCATTTCATCATTATAACTTTTTCAAATTCCTATACAAAATATAATAAATAATTCAACTTTTTCAAATTCTAAAATAATAATAATATTAAAAAGTAATATTCTAGCAATATTTTATTTTACTTTCAACTTTCACCTCAACTCATCTCATCTCAACTCACTATCCAAACCAAACTATGGCCAAGACAACAAATAACATCCAAGTACTGCAGCAACAACTGCAACAGCAGTAGAACAATAGTAGTAGCAGCAGATTATCCAGCCCTTCACCACTCAATTTCCCTTCCATCAAACTATAGTTAGATGCTCCACCCAAGTTACTTTGTAAAGGCCCCATGCAGCTACCATATAAGCTTTTAAGTAGGCATAGAACCAGCCCAATTTGTAGGTGGCAGCAACATCTTCCAACCTTGGTTTCTTGAAGTTCCCTTCAATTTCGACTTCATGATCTGTCCCATCCCTTCACCTTTCATATTTCACTTCCATAAGCCTTAATTGACCACGCCCCTAAAGGTTCCTTATAGTAGCATTAACCAGCCTCAACAAACGTGTCAAACCGCAACTGCCATGTAGCAAACGAGAAACAAGCTAGAAGTTATACTGTAAATTCACAGCAGCCGTTTTCAACTCCTAGTGGCTCAATGTTTGTTTTAATTGCTATAATTTCTTCATCATTTTTTCACTCTATTATTAGTGTTTTATTTTTTAAAATCAGGTATCATCTTCTCTCTTCACCCTAACTAGCCATAGCAGTCTTGAATCTCAACTAGGAGCAGAATCACATAGTAGCAGGTGGTCCAACTTATTGGTTAACCTGCTAAACTCCCTTTCTATTTTCCTTAAACAGTTCAAACAACATGCATACAACTCCCTTTCCTCTATTTGTCTCCTCCATAGCCAAGCCAAAATGTTTCGACCAAGAATAAGGTATGGACAACAATGGCAAAAAGGAAACAAGAAAATGGAAATTATCAGCAATTACATAAGGTCAATCTTTTCAACAGCAAGTTTCAAACCTTGGGCCCATTTAGTCACTTCGCACAAATGATTCTTGTCACTTCATTACCATCAAACAGCCACCAGTAGCCTCATTTCAAGCCACTGCACAATGAAGACTCACCACGAACCGCAGTTGCCAAATACTTTGGACCATCTACACAGCCACCTTTCAACACACGGATTCTAGTCTCTGTCTTGGTATAACTTCTATTTCTTTTTCTTCATTTTAGACATTAAAATGGTGGTTAGATGACCGTGAATGGAGCTTGATTATGTACGATGTTGAAGTGTTGGATGAATGTATATGTATGTTGGAGGGTCTTGGGTTACACTAGGTGGATTGAATGATACATGTATGGAGGAAGGATTTGGACAATAGAGCATGCTTAAGTGGAGGAAATTTAAGTAAAGGGTAGTTTATGCAAATTTTATGTTTAAGTTGCATATGCACATCCAAAGAAATTTTCTGTGCATTTTTTATGGGTTCAAGTAATTTATGTATTCTGTTTTTGTGCATTTTTTTTAATTTTGTGAAAAACCTTTTCCGGTGAGTAAAATTAGCCGAAAATATTTTTTTTGTATAATAGACTTATTTGCGGCGATCACAGATCGCTGCAAAACTCTATTTCGGCGACAATAACCCACTGGGAATATATCATGCCGACCATAACTAAAAATCGTTGAAAATACTTATTTGTGGTGATTTTTATAGTATTTGTGACGATCAGTGACCAATGCAAAAAGTTTTACCAACGATTTAATTAGACAGTTGGAATAGATCTCTACATTCGTGGCGATTTCTGAAATATTTGTGATGAGTATAATTCGTCGCAAATATGTTTTCCCAAAAATTTAATAGGCAAACCAAATGGGCATTTGTGGAAAAAAAAAAGGGTAGAAAAATTAACTATTTGTAGCGATTTTTGGTATTTGCTGGGTCAAAACAGATGTGAACATACAAATACAACAGATGTGCAGCGATTTATAAATCGCTGGAAATAGTCATATGCGGCGATTTTAGCACCTATTGCTGCAAATTTCAAACACCGAGAAAAATTGATTTTCTTGTAGTGTATGCGATTATAGTAAATTTGATCCCTCTTCAAACCCATAGTTGTAAGTCTCTACCATATAAAAGTTTAGTATGAAAACAAGTAAGGTTGAAAACATTACAAGTAAGAGGCAGAACATTAAAAACTGCTGTTGCAAAAGACAACAAACATGTGTGAGAGCAAGCTACCCCCAACTTAAAGAGGAAGCCACTTTGGTCCCTTCACAAGTTTTAATACATGTGTAATGTTCCATGGAAAGTCCAAACTATATGACCTATACTCAAAAAAAGACTAGTCAATAATATAATTGGAGACCCAATGTAACATTATAAAGAGCAAAAACATCTCATCTCCAAGCAATATGGGATCCCATATACCACCTACCTTATCCTCCTGCCATATAGTTATCGTAATACAAAATCCTTGAAAATGAAAAAAAGGATATTAAGCTCTTACTTTGTATACAAAAGTAAATAGTTTGTGAAGATAAAGGAACACAACTATTCCTATATGGAAACCACGAACTACATTAGTTTGACCATGAACTACACTAGTCTGACCAACCACGAACATTAGTACTATGGATTGCACTAATATTCTTTTTACATACGCGAAAAAGATCCAAACTACTAATCTGACCAAAACACATGATCTCCTTAACTCAAATGATAACCCATTAGCTCCAACAGATATATATTTAAAGTCAGGCTTAAGATTATGGATGGCCACCATCCCTTTAAGTAATTGGAAGGATGCCCACAGCTACCACTCCAATAGCCAGACATGGTAATGGCTAGACATACTTTAAGAATAATGGCAAAAGCAATGACCCACAAGCAACTACATATGGGCTTCATCATTTCATCTTGTAATTGTGCTTCCCATATATCCTAAGATTGACCAAAAATAGACCAAAAGCACTAGCAACTAAAAAAAAAAAAAAAACAATATTATGTAAGTGTGATTGTATAATGATGGTGACTATAGAGAATTGAAGCCATGAATTCATGTTGTAAGTTGATTAAAAAAAAAGGTAGAAATCCAATGAAGTCAAGTTCACTATACTAAATTGGCTGAATATTTCATGATAAAGATTCTACATCCATATAAAAGGGAGGGAGGGAGGGAGGGAGGCACCAAATCCTCTTCTCCAACCTTGCCCTTGGTATAAAAGTGCAAATCTCTCAGATTTTCTGCATGGTAATGGATACCAAACCTTTGAGTATTTATTGTAGGCATTTGGCCAAGAATAAACATGACATGACAAATCTGGACATATATAACTTAACATTTTATCTAAAGCTAAATGAAGCATCTAAAATGTAGCAATCTAAAATATACTATTTGGAGATCATATACATAAGTTAACCATTTGGCAGATCCTTTTGCAGCATAAAAATGCAGTTAGGGTGGTGTGAAGGGATAAAGCTATTGGCCTTGGGCCTAGTAGGGGACAAGGGGGCAGGGAGGCATGCAGAGAGTAAGGGCTAGGGGACAGCAGGGACGTGGGGCTGCCCGGAAGAAGTGGGCTGTCAAGGGGGTCAGAGGGTATGGTGGGTGCAAGGGCATGTCAAGGGGGGCGTGGTCAGAAGGTGTGGCCTTACCTGCAGGGGCACACGAAAAAAGGAAATTAGGATAAATAGAGGCACTCTCTTCTCTGTCTAGGATCTTCTTTGTCTGCTTCTTCTTCGTCTTTAGTTCTCCGTCTTCTTCTTCGACCACTCCACCAACTAGAGAACAGAGAGAGCTCCAGCGAATGCCTTTCTCCAGGAAATTTATATTCAGCATCACCATTGTATAGTGAGATATGAGAAACTATGAGAGACTGTAAAAAAGTATATTATATTGTATTTCTCCTCCCCAAACTCCCTTGGACGTAGGCATTATGCCGAACCATGTAAATCCATGTATTCATTTCTTTTATTTCTCTGCACTTATATTTTCCATTTACCCCCATGGACGTACGCACCATCGCCGTACAGCCACATCGAAACACTGCCGGGGGCATCAAATAACACCGAATGAGGCCCAAGTCACCAAATGACTCTTTCTGCAATTCCAACCTGTTGAGTGATTTTTACCGCATTAACAATGGCGCCGTCTGTGGGATCTGATTTCCTCTCTTCGTCGTAGGTGGGAGAAGGACGATTTTTCGGCATACTGAATAAAGCACCCGATGGATAGATGACACCCTCCCAGATGAGTATTCTCAATTTCTTTTAACGTTTACATTTATGAAAGATGGACAGACAGTGAAGCACACCGACCTGGTCGCCCATCTTCCAACTCTGGGAGTTTGATTTATGCATAGCACCCGAGACACTATACTCAATGTGGGGACACTCAGAGATGAGAACAGTACACGGTGGCACTATGCACTTAAGCACGTCTGTTGTGCATGCATGCACAGTAGACCCGCACGTCCCCATGCATGGGGTATGTACAGGTTGGGTGCACGCCATGCACCCAGTGGTGCTGAGGCCTACCGTGGCATGGTAGGAGGTGGCACCAGCAGCCACCAAACAGACTGTTGGAGCTGTCTAAGTTGCCTGGGGTGGTCGCCGACCACCTCACTCCCACATGAACCATGCCCACAGAGCCCCCTAATGTGGTGCTCCCATGTAGACCCGCACGTCCCCAGCCGTGGCACAACCCTGATGCGGCGCCAGTGGCAACCACGATGATTGCAGGCATTGTCTGATTTGTCTGGGCCGATCGCCGACCACCCTCTCTCCACCCCGATGTGGTCCCACGCGAGCAATGTCAGTCGGGCTTGTTGGCCTTTGCGCGACCTAGCTGTGTTGCTTGCAAAGGGGACACCGGCAGAGACCCCAGGGTCCGCCACTGTCTGGTTGCACTAGCAGTGCCCCCGACACCCGCGGCTTGCACACGGTGGCCAACATGTTAGACTCTCATGTAAAATTGCCTCTAGAAGTGCCGCACATGTCCTAACCATGTCGCGGACATGCCCCTTGACCATGCCACCACAAGCATGCCTTGGCCTGTGCCTTGTCACGCATGGGGTGCCTAACATGCCCATAGACCAGCCACATGCATGCCTTGGCCCGTGCCTTAACAAGCACGCCCATGCAGGCCATGCGCACGCTCATGCGTGCACCAGGCCACAGGCCCAACGAGGTTAGTGGCTGTGAGCAACCCAGCGCATGGCCAGGCATGCGCACTCCCATGTGCATGCCCATGAGCTGCGTGGCCCTGCGCACTCCCACATGCGCACGCCCACTTGCACAAGCCCATGCGTGTGCCCATGCCTACTGCGCCCATGCGCCGCACGCCCATGCATGCGCCCATGTCCACAGAGTCGATTCTACGTAGCCACCCCATGCGCATGCCCAGCCCCATGGCCCTCATGCCGCACGCCAGCTAGGTTAGTGGCATGCCATCCAATGCACGGCTCCAACCCGTGCCTTGCAGAGCAGGCCAGTGGCATGCCCACCAGGCATGCCATCCAGTGCATGGCTCCAGCCCATGCCTTGCAGCCTCAACACCCAGGCTACCAGCTTGGGCCATGCAAAGCCAACACCTAGGCCACCATCCAAGGCCATGCAGCACGCACACCTGGCTCACCATCAGCAAGCCATGCCAAGCCATTTAGCCATAGACCAACCTGAAGACCACCATGCACTATCCTAGCCTACCATGGGCTCATGCATGCCATGACCAACATGGTCCATGCCACTATCAATATTTATTTTATTATTTTATTTATTAATTTTCAAGGGACTTATTGGGGGTTTCCAAATTGTTTTACTTATAAATAAGACTTCTTTCACTTGCTTTAGAATCTTTTGGAAAATACCCTTCAGGGAGGATTATTGTTTGAGAGATCATAAACGGTGCTTAGCATTTGGACTTTTTGGGTACAATTCGTAAATCCCAAAGAGAGGATCACTCCATGCAATTCATTGAATTGGAGCGATTCATTTATCTTGTTCTTGCAACTTGGTGCAATTTGTGAATCCAAGTTGTTTTATCTTTGTTCTTGTTATTTATTAATATATGAGGTTTATTCAATATTTGTGCAATTCATGAATCATTTGTTGGATTACTATCATTTGTTCATTCAAGTTCATAAGTATTTTGCTTTGATCTTGAGTGTTCATCATTTTGATCTTGTTCGGAGAACTCAGCTCGGGAAGACCACCATTTCGGAGCACACCAACCGAGACAACCACCTCCTCTGCTACGAAGACACAACTTGGGAAATAGCTGCATGCATGGCTCGGAAGACACAGCTCGGAAACAACCACATGCACCACTCGGACACGCCACTCGCCAACTTGGACCGGGAATGCTTAGAGGTTGGAACAGCTCGACATTCCTGCTTGTACTGGACTTGGCACCTCCTCCAGTTGCCATGTAATGCTCAGTTACATGAGACTCGGCAATTCGTCACATGCACAGCTTGGACAACGCCTTGCCTACACTGGGCTTGGCACAATTCGGTTCAGACCAGCGAGAAGACTTGGCATGCTTCCAAAAAAATAATAAAAAAATAAAAAGAGAGAAGAAGAAAAAGAGGGGCAAAGCGACAGACAGCTACAGATAATTTTCGGTCAAGCAATGATTGACTATAGCAACTAGAAAGTTCCCGATATTGTCTCATAAAATTTGTGTGAGTTTTTTTTACTAAAGAAATTGCTTGCACAGTTGCTTGCGGAATGCAGATCAAGAAGACAGGTCCCTTGACTCTATAAAAGTTGAATACACTAGCAAGAAGACGGGTCCCTGAACTTGATAAAAGTTGAGTATACTTGCAAGAAGACGGGTCTCTTGACTCGATAAGCCAAATCCTTACACTCGTAAAAAGACTGGTCTCTTGACTCGCTGTGGGGTAAGGTCCCAAGTCCCCAAACTTGGCATCGACCTCCCGTCCAACAAAACTGAGTCCTTACACTCGCAAGAAGACGGGTCCCTTGACTCTATAAGTCGAGTCCTTACACTCGCAAGAAGACCAGTCTCTTGACTCACTGCGGGGTAAGGTCCCAAGTCCCAGGACTCGGCACTGACCCCCCATCAAACAAAGCTGAGTCCTTACACTTGCAAGAAGACGAGTCCCTTGACTCGCTGTAGGGTATCCTAAGTCCTCGAACTTGGCACCGACCCCTTGTCTAATAAAGTCGAGTTCCTACACTCGCAAGAAGACAGGTCTCTTGACTCGATAAAAGTCGAGTACACTCACAAGAAGATGGGTCCTTTGACTCGCTGCGGGGTAAGGTCCCAAGTCCTAAGACTTGGCACCGACCCCCCGTCAAACAAAATCGAGTCCTTGCACTCGCAAGAAGATGGATCCCTTAACTCGAGCCGAGCGCTTACACTAGCAAGAAGATGAGTATCTTGACTCGCTGCAGGGAAAGGTCCCAAGTCCATGGACTCGACACCGACCCCCTGTCCAACTAAACAAAGTCCTTACATTTGCAAGAAGACGAGTCCCTTGACTCGCTGAGGGGTAAGGTCCCAAGTCCATAGACTTGGCACCAACCCCCTGACCAACAAAGCCGAGTCCCTACACTCGCAAGAGGATAGGTCCCTTGACTTGCTACGGGGTAAGGTTCCAATTTCCCAGACTTGGCATCGACCCCCCATCCAACAAAACCGAATACTTACACTCATAAGAAGAAGGGTCCCTTGACTATATAAAAGTCGAGTACACTCATAAGAAGACGGGTTCCTTGACTAGGTAAGCCAAGTCCTTACACTCGCAAGAAGAAGAGTCTCTTGACTCGTTGCGGGGTAAGGTCCCAAGTCCCCGGACTCGGCACCGATCTTCCGTCCAACAAAGCCGAATCCTTACACTCGTAAGAAGACGAGTCTCTTGACTCGCTACAGGGTAAGGTCCCAAGTCCTTGGACATGGCACCGACCCCCTGTCCAACGAAATCGAGTTCCTACACTCGCAAGAAGATGGGTCCCTTGACTCGATAAAAGTCGAGTACACTCATAAGAAGACGGGTTCCTTAACTAGGTAAGCCAAGTCCTTACACTCGCAAGAAGAAGAGTCTCTTGACTCGTTGCAGGGTAAAGTCCCAAGTCCCAGGACTCGGCACTGACCCCCCATCAAACAAAGCCGAGTCCTTACACTAGCAAGAAGACGAGTCCCTTGACTTGCTGTAGGGTATCCTAAGTCCCCAAACTTGGCACCGATCCCCTGTCCAATAAAGTCGAGTTCCTACACTCGCAAGAAGACGAGTCTCTTGACTCGATAAAAGTCGAGTACACTAGCAAGAAGATGGGTCCCTTGACTCGCTGCGGGGTAAGGTCCCAAGTCCCTAGATTTGGCACCGACACCCCATCTAACAAAATCAAGTCCTTACACTCAGAAGAAGACGGATCCCTTGACTCGATTAGTCGAGCCCTTACACTTAGAAGAAGATGAGTCTCTTGACTCGCTGTAGGGAAAGGTCCCAAGTCCCTAAACTGGGCACCGACCCCCCGTCCAACAAAGCTGAGTCCTTACACTCGCAAGAAGACGAGTCCCATAACTTGCTACAGGGTAAAGTCCCAAATCTCAGGACTTGGCACCAATCCCCCGTCCAACAAAGTCAAGTTCCTACACTAGCAAGAAAATGAGTCTCTTGACTCAATGCAGGGTAAGGTCCCAAGTTCTCGGACTTGGCACCGACCCCCAGTCCAACAAAGTCGAGTCCCTACACTCGCAAGAAGACGGGTCTCTTGACTCGCTGTGGGGTAAGGTTCCAAGTCCCCAGACTTGGCACCAACCCTCGTCCAACAAATTCGAGTCCCTACAATAGCAAGAAGGTGGGTCCCTTGACTCGATAAAAGTCGAGTACACTTGTAAGAAGACGGGTCCCTTGACTCGAGCCACAACCGCCTTGTGCAGGTAACTTTTGGGAACTAGCTGACGGGTTCAGCAACCACCTAAGGTGGACCCAGGGGTCAACGGGCCCTCTGACCACTTTGCATGGGTTAACTCACTCAAACTCCAATACTAACAAAAAGATAAAGGCCTCAAACGAACATACACTATACGAATAAACGACAAACATCCGAGCTCCGCGCTAGCACCATACGTGGTTGAGCCCATCTCTGGCATTAGCCGAGCTCCGCGCTCACACCATAAGTGGACGAGCCCACCTCCCTCATTAGCCGAGCTCTGCGCTGTCACTATACGTGGTTGAGCCCACCTCCCGCATTAGCCGAGCTTCGACCTCACACCAAACGCAGTTGAGCCAAAGCTGTCTACCCACACTCTACGTAATCGAGTTCATATCTGAAACCTAGATTCGAAAATATTTACAATTTGTGCCAGAGGAACAAATGAACGAGGACCGACCTCCTGAATTTACTTCCCTATGTATCTGGGCAGATCAAATCGACAACATATTTATCTTTGAAGATCCTCAAGGTCTTCTTTTAGAAACAAATCATCCTTAAGAATCGCGGGCTACTATGAAGGGATAAAGCTATTGGCCTTGGGCCCAATAGGGGACAAGAGGGCAAGGAGGCATGTGGAGAGTAAGGGCTAGGGGACAGTAGGGACGTGGGGCTGTCAGGAAGAAGTGGGCTGTCAGGGGGGTCAGAGGGTAGGGTGGGTGTAGGGGCATGTCAAGCGGGGCGCGGTTAGAAGGCGTGGCCTTACCTGCAGGGGGCACATGGGAAAAATAAATCAGGATAAATAGAGGCACTCTCTTCTCCGTCTGGGATCTTTTTCATCTGCTTCTTCTTCATCCTCAGTTCTCCTTCATCTTCTTTGACTTCTCCACCAACAGAGAATAAAGAGAACTCCAGCGAATGCCTTTCTCCAGTAAATTTATATTCAGCATCATCATTGTACAATGAGATATGAGAGACCATTAGAGACTGTAAAAAAGAATATTATAGTAGGTTTTTCCTCCCCAAACGTCCGTAGACGTAGGCATTATGCCAAACCATGTACATCCATGTGTTCATCTCTTTTATTTCTCTGCACTTATGTTTTCCATTTATCACCATGGACATATACATCGCTACTGTACAGCTACACCAAAACACTTTTAAGTAGCACCAAACAACATTAAACAAGGCCCAAGTCACCCCAGTGGGCCGAGAATGACTATTTCTCTCCTTCCAGCCTGCTGAGCGATTTTTACCGCATCAACAAATGGAATTTACAACCAAAAGACCCTATCTATTAATGTATTTAATTAACACTTTATAATTTATCAACTCTACCATGCGGGTAGTGTATTTAATGAGTTGAGTATAATAATTACTTGTGGATGCTCCCAACATTGCGGTTAGAGTGCTAGGGAAGTAAAGAATCCACTACCATGCAGCAGAGGGTCGGTTGCCGGTGCCCCATGCACTCTGGATGTCCCACCTGCACAAAACACTTGCTTCATAATTACATTTTTCAGCTTTAGCTATATAATTGATTGGTGGTTTCATCAACAAAAATGAGAAGCATTTTTAATTCTTGGCCATGCTAATAATGAGAGTACTCTGTCTTTCCCTGTTGGACAAATTTCAAGTATTGCGAGGTTGAATATTTATTAGAGAAAAGCTTCAAACAGGTTGTTATTTTCCACTTTTCACCAGCAATAGAATTTCGAAACATATGAGACTTATGTGTCTTGTGATGTGTCCGAGCTTATTGAATTGCAGCTCTTCTCTTTCTCTCCTCTCCCCCGCACACCCACTTCTTTCTCCTGTCCCCTTTTCCATTTCTCTTCTCTCCCCAGCGCCCTCTCCTCTTTCTCCTCTCCCCTTTTCCCTTTCCTTCTCTGCCCCGCACAGCTCTCCCTGTCTCTTGTTTGATTTTGAATATCTTTTGTAATGTGACTATATGTTGATTTGTAAGGGGATTGGTGATCCGCACCTTAAGTAATGGGTAATAACAGAGTACGTACGTTAGATACAAAACTCATGAGTTCTTGATCTTAGCATCGCTAGCTGCCTTGCACATGCTCTTTTTCAAAAACTCTCTTGTATTTCTTTTTTTTTTTTTGGGTTTTTGAAACTTCATTTTTTTAGCTACTGGGTTTTTTTTTTTTTTTTCTTTGCAATGGCAGACTTTTTTTTTTTAATGCAAATTTGTGTTTTTTTTTTTTTTTTTTTGGCCTTGGGTTGTGATTTTTCTACTCTGGGAAGGGGTGGGAGAGGACCTAGGAAGTGTTTTACATAAGCCTTGAAAACTTCACCACAAAGAAGACGGGGGCTTCGAAGGAGAGATAGAGAGAGAGAGAGATCGGGTTGGGTGTTTCTGAAGAAACCAGAGAGATTGTCTGCATGTGAGTTTATTGTTTAATTTGCTACAGTCTATACGTGTCAGCTCTTCATTCGTAGGTGTAAAACAGGGTATTTCACCTATTCGGCTTGTAGCTTTTCTAAATATTAAGGAATGGTTGAGTTGTAGCCTCTTTTAACAGTTTGGTACATTAGATTTATTTTTATAAGCCTGTAGGCCAAATAATTTTAGAAACCAGCCTCTTATAGAAGAGAATGTCAGTTAGGATTTGGGCATCCAACACGATCGGCAACATGCCTAAAAGGGGTTTTAGAAAATTCTAATAAACCCCTCCAAAATCTGAGATTCAGAAATTACAATTAACATTAGCCACAAAAAAAAGCACTGTTTTTTTATTTAATCACATATGAATGGGTCAGATATACAAAAGTCATATATTCTGGAACTAAAATGAAATTGAGAGACCAAGCTAGAAAATCTTCCATTGGCTGAAGCGATTTCATTTTTAGGAGAAAAACACAATGCCTATGGGGGCTTTGGGCGTTGAAGGCTGAAGCAAGTATATTTGGTCCTTGAAGCCTTCAAAGATGGATGGTGCAACTCTGGCTGCTACCATATATGGTTGTTCGGATAGGACTTCATTCTCAATTTGTTATGGGGGAAAGCTCGAATTCACACGGGTTTGCAATAGGCACAAGAGAGAACGTTGGGCAACGATTGCTTTGTGAGGGAGACCTTCTGGAAAAACCTTAAGAAAGAGCGAACATGGGAGAATGTAAGCTCTCACTTCCAGAACTGCAAGAATAAGCAAGAACCCAAACAACTAATTGCAAGAAAACACCAATTCACAGAATGACCCTGAACAAGATTCCATTGATAAATCTTGTAGAGAATTTTCGAGGAATTCTCAACCTCCAAGAACAGAACGTCCAAGAATCATCAACACCCTTCAAAGTTCCCACCTCCTGCTTATAAAGCTGTAGAATACTACAATTCCTCCAAAACGCAACGTTTTGTACTAAATGCACTCAATCAAAAGTAAAACACAACGCACGCTTTATTACAACCTAAACAAACTATATTATTAAAACAAAAACCCAACTTAAAAATGCATTATACAACATAGAAAATGCACACTTCCCTTATCTACAAAAACGAATAATTTCATAAACTCCCTTATTACTTCTTTTTTCCTTTGACGGTTAATGTCATTGAAGATTCCCTTAATAGCAGACCTCCACCACAGACCACCACTTCAAGGCCTTGCCCACAAGGCACCTGTGACAATATTAGAGAACTGTTCCTACTAAATGGGGATAAAGAGTCTTGAAATTCCATAACAACTCCCAGGAACTTTCTTCAATTGGTGCCCCCAACCCATTTAATCAATACTTCAATTGAAGCATGATTTGCCACTTTCCTGATTTTTCTCTCAAGTATGAGCTTAGGTTCAGGTTGCACATTTTCATTACTGTCCACTGGAGGTAGAGTAGGTAGTGGGGAAATTTGATCTCCAAGCTTCTTTTTCAAAAAATATACATGAAAAATAGGATGTATTTTAGATGAGGAAGGTAAGTCTAATATGTAGGCCACCTTACCAATCCTCTTATGAACCTAAAATGGTCCATGATATCTAAAGCCAGCTTCATATTTCGTCTCATTGCCACAGACTTTTGTCTAGAGGGCTGCAGTTTAAGGAAAATCTAATTACCAACTTCAAAAACCCTTTTAGTTCTTCTCTTGTCAGCATATATTTTCAGTTGCTGATCAACTATAGCATTAGTAGTGGTGCCCAGGATATATGTCAGCAACTTAGGGGGAAGAATGCCATAAAGTGCTTGAAATGGAGACATACCAATAGATGAATGCATAGTGGTGTTGTAACACCACTCTACCATTGGTAACCAAGCACTCTAATTCTTGGGTTTGGTGCCAATATGATCTCAGATAGCCTTCTACACATTTATTCAAGGCTTCAGCTTAGCCATCAGATTGAGGGTGATAGGTTGAGCTGAAGGCCAAATTAGTTCCTTGCATTTTAAACAATTCTCTCCAAACTGGTTGGTAAAGACCACATCACGATCAGATACTATGGATTTAGGCAAACCATGGAGCTTAAAAACTCCATCAAAGAAAACCTTAGCTACTTTACTAGTTGTGTAAGGGTGTGCCATAGGAAAGAAGTGACCAAATTTGGTTAATCTATCTACCATAGTCAAGATCACAGACATACCATCAGAGGTTGAAAGGCCTTCAATAAAATCCATGGCAATGTCAAGCCAAGGAGTCTGAGGAATAGGCAAAGGTTGGAGTAGTCCTACTGGAAGCAGTGTTTCATACTTATTCATTTGACAGATCTGATATCCCTGACTAACCTCCTTATACCATGCCAATAAAAATCAAGCTTGGCCCACTTTTGTGGTATCCAAGATGGCTTGCCTTTGGGCTATGATGGATATACTGTAGAACTTTTTGTTGGAATGGGGATAAGGGTACTATAACCAGCTTACCCTTTCTTAACAAAAGACCTTGCTGAAGAGAATACTCTTTAGGAGTTTGACCACTTTGTTGCAATGCAGTGACAATACTTTTGATATCATTAGAAAGAGCATAACTTTGCTTAAGCTCATCCAACAAAACAAGTGTAGGAAAATATATGAGAGCTGCTGTAGCTAACTCATCTTCCATTTTCCTTGAAAAAGCATCCACTGCCTTGTTTTCCCTACCCCTCTTATACTCAATTCTGATGTCATACCCCACAAGTTTTGAAATCCATTTCTGCTGAGCCTTAGTTGCTGCCTTTTGCTCCAATAAATGCTTCAAAGCCTGCTGGTCAGTTTTGATCTTAAAAGCTTGACCAAGCAGGTATGGTCTCCATCTCTTCACTGCATAGACGAAGGCCAAAAGTTCTTTCTCATACGTAGATAGCAATAATGCCTTGCCTTTTAGAGCCTTGTTGAAAAGGGCTATTGGTTGGCCTTCTTGCATCAAGACAACACCCAATCCAACTCCTGATGCATCACACTTGATAGTGAACTCTTTTGAAAACTCTGGCAACCTCAATGCAGGAGGCTGAGATACAACAACCTTTAATTTCTTAAAAGCTTCTTCAGCTTCCTTAGACTACAAAAAGGCATGTGATCTATTCAATAATTTAGTCAGTGGTGAAGCTATGGAACCATAGTTCTCAATAAAATTTCGATAATAGCCAATAGGGCCCAAAAACCCCAGCAATGCCTCAACTATTTTTGGAACTGGCTAGTCAAGCATTGAAGAAATCTTGGCTGAATCAGGCCTTACTCCATCCCTAGAAATAATGTGGCCTAAGTAATCAACTTCAGGCACAGCAAATCAACACTTGGATCTATTTGCAAACAAAGTATGCTACTTTAAAATAGTCAAAATTGCTCTTAAATGTGTAAGATGCTGAGAAAAATCTTGGCTATAAACCAAGATGTCATCAAAGAATACCAACACGAACTTCCCGAGGAAAGGCTTAAAAACATGATTTATTAAGTCTTGAAATGTGGCAGGTGCATTGGTAAGCCCAAATGGCATTACCAAGAACTCACAGTGGCCCTTATGAGTTCTAAATGCAGTCTTAGCAATATCACTTTCTCTCACCCTTATCTGATGATAACCTAACCTGAGGTCAAGTTTAAAGAAAATCTTGGCATCATAAAGCTCATCAAGGAGCTCATCAATGACAGGTATAGAGAACTTGTCTTTGATGGTTTCATTATTAAGGGCTCGATAGTCAATGCACATTTTCCAACTACTATCAGCTTTCTTCACCAGCAACACAGGTCAAGAAAATGGGCTTTGGCTAAGCCTTATAACCCCATTAATGAGTAGGTCATGCACTATCTTCTCAATCTCAGACTTTTGATAGTGAGGATAACGATAATGCCTCACTGAAGCTGGCTAAGCACCATCCTTCAACACAATCTGATGGTCAAATGCTCTAGGTGGTGGTAAACCCATTGGTTCCTCAAAGACACAGACTTAAAGCAACTCTTTCACTTGTTTCTATAATGGATCCCACTTGTTTCTACAACTATCATTTGGAACAACCAACCCTATTTCCTCACAAAAGAGGACTTCAACAAACTCAAACCAGGTTGTACCGCAGTTGACTTAGAAACTAATCCTTGTAAAGAAAGCTTCCTGCCATTCACCACAAATTGCATTGTCATATTAGTGAAGTCCTATTAGATAGAGCCCAATGTTTTGAGCTACTATACCCCCAAAACAATATCACAACCCCCAAGAGACAGCACATGAAAGGGAACCAAGAATTTAGTCCCTTGTATCTTGATAACTTCCTCACATCGACCCTGGTTGAGAATCTTAGCACCATTAGCTACCTTGACATGCAACCCCACATCTTTCACCATCTGCAATTTAGTTGCTTCCACAACCAATGGATCTAGGAAGTTGTGGGTACTTCTTAAATCCACTAGGATTTCAACGGAAAATGAGCCAATTGTGCCTAACAGTTTCATAGCATTATTATTGGTGCAACCAGAAATAGCATGAATTGAAATCTCAAGTTCCTTAACCCCTTTTTGACAGACTTCCTCCACTTCATGCTAAACTTCTTCTACACTCACTTGTGATACTTCTTCCTCAGCCAAATTATCCAATTGCAACAAGTAGCTTTAGAATTCTTACACAAATGATTGGCATTCCATTTCTCATCACACTGGTAACAAAGGTCCTTTCTCCTTTCTCATCCATCTGAGCTGAAGAAATATTTCTAACTGGTGCAGTGGTCTTTTGTGATTTAAAATTTGACACAGCATCAATAGGCCCTTTCTCATTAAAAACCCAATTCTACCTCCAAGACTTCCTTGAAGACAAGATGTACTCTTCTTGGATTTTAGCCAATCCAAATGCAGCCCCCAAATTAATTGGACTCAACATCTTTGGAGGCAAACGGATTTCATCTCTCAACCCACCTAAAAAATAACTAAGTTTGTGCTTTTCAGACAAGCCTTTCAACCTGTTTGACAAGGCTTCAAACTGCACTTTATACATAGCAACAAAGGAAGTTTGTTTAAGTCTAGTTAATGCCTCCATTGAGTCATTATAAGCTGAGGACCCAAATCTGACTTGTAAGATTTTAACAAAGGAATCCCAAGAAGTGAATTGACCAAAATCTGAAGCATCCTGGTACCACACCAAAGCCTCTCATTCCATGTGATAGGAGGTCATTAAAAGCCACTGATGAGAGGTGTTTGATGATAGTTACAATATTGAGTGGCTTTAAAGTTCCACCCATTCAGATTACTACCATCAAAATGTGGAAACTCTTCTCTTAACCCTTGATTAACAACACTTCTATCTTCGTTACTCATCCCTCGAGGTTCATGAAATTCATCTCTAGTAGAATTAACATTTGAAGATTCAACTAAAGAACGTAACATATCAGTTACTTGGTCTAACCTTTCTGACATGCCATTAATCGCTTGCTGATGGTTCTCCAATTTCCTCTGAAACATTTCTTGTTGTTTCTAAGAATTATCCTGTTGACCCTTTATAGCTAGTGATCTTGTACCCTTTGCCATTGTAGGATCGTCCATTGCTGATACCACTTGTAAGCTCTCACTTCCATAAATGCAAGAATAAGCAAGAACACAACTAATCACAAGAAAACACCAATTCACAGAATGACACTAAACAAGATTCCATTGATAAATCTTGTAGAGAATTTTCGAGGAATTCTCAACCTCCAAGACCAGAACTTCCAAGAATCATCAACACCTTTCAAAGTTCCCTCCTTCTGCTTATAAAGCCGCATAATACTACAATTCCTCCAAAACACAACGTTTTGTACTAAACACACTTAACCAAAAGTAAAACACAACGCAGACTTTATTACAACCTAAACAAACCGTATCATTAAAACAAAAACCCAACTTCAAAACACATGATACAAACAGAAAACGCACACTTCCTTTATCTACAAAAATGAATCTTTTCATTAACTCCCTTATTACTTCTTCTTCTCCTTCGACCGTTAATGTCATTAAAGCTTCCCTTAATAGCAGACCTCCATCACAGACCTCCACTATTTCAAGGCCTTGCTCAGGCACCTGTGACAAAGAAAGAAGAAATTAGGTTTACATGGAATCTCTCTCAAAACAAAGATTGGCACAAATATAAATAGGGATAAGGGTTTGAAATCGCAAGAAGAAGAAAAGGATGAAGAAATTAGGGTTCGAAATCTTACCTTGCGAGAGTGGAGAAGTGTTGGGGAAAATCAAAGCAGAAGTTTGCGAGGAGTGAAGATGAGAGACGGATTGGAGGGTTAATAAGAGATGGTGAAAAATTAGGATTTTAATTTATAGGCCCTTATTTACGGCGAAATTGTAGCCGACGGGAGAAGTATTTGTCACAGTTACGACGTTTTATTTCCAACGACGTGTGGTTTAGACAGATATAATAACTATTGCGGCAGGTTTTAATCTTTTCAAAACATCTCGACATAAATGGTAAATCGCGGCAAGTTTTTTTCTGTCATAATCGTTCGATGCAAAATGCTACTTTTTGGGACGGTTTTTAACTCACCAAAAAGAGATTTGCCGAAATAGACCTCATTCACCGCAAGTTACAAATACAGCTATATTCAAAGTAGCTAGCAAGCCTACTAATATCAGTCCCAATATAAATATAAATATATATATTTATATCCATCTCACCATAACCAACTTCTGATCCCATTTACTCATTCTTCTTCCCTTTCTAGTTAGACTAGCTATGTTTGAAACACAAACTTAGTTCAATCCATCTCAAATCAATCATTGATGAGACTCAATATTTTTTTAAATTTTCATAAAAAAGTTAAACCCATCTCAACTTACGTCATATATTTAACACATATCGCAACCTATTTACATTCAAACAAATCTCAATAAAATTGACAAAATACTACTATTTACATATCAACTCAGATCATCTCAATCTGAGATCATCTTAACATCCAAACACATGCAACCTATGCTACCTCTAACTTTAGCCAAGAAAACCATTCACCCAAACATATAAATTATCGCAATTATGCCATTATTGCAATTAGCAAACCTGTCTTATCTCACAACTTCAACACGAGTCTAGTGATAGCTCAGACATAACATTTTTACAATTTCTTACACTTTATTTTAAATGAATGATCTTTTTTGTAAAGGGAAGTAGAATTTAAATTAATTCTAGCGGTTAGTTTCAACAGATAATCGCGACGAGAAAGACAAGAAAATTGTCCAAAACACATAAAAAAAATAACTTTTTTTTTTCAATTGAAAATGATCAAAACTCAAGAATAATATCCATTAATAGTAAAATTTAAAATTATTTTATGAAACCCATAAGCCGGTCTTAAATAACTGCAAAATTTGAAATTATGAAGATTTTTTCAAAAATAGAAAAATCTAAATTATTGTATAAAAAATAAATAGATAAATAAACAAGAATCCTATAAAAAATTTGGTCAAAATCAAAATAAGAATCACTTCCAAAACTTGAAACCAAATATTTACTATAAGGCAAAAATGAGTGTAAATATATGATTTGAGGAAAAATAACTAATATTGCCATTGTCCAAGGAAGATATTAAGTTTTCTTTCCATATTTGTACAAACTCATCTTCTCAAGGTAATACTTTAACGCAATAAACGTAAAATCTAAACCTAGGTATCCCATATCAATTTGGATTTGCACCATTCTCACCGGATTGGAGAGAATTTATCCTCGAATTCAAACTTTCTTACTTCGATGTTTTGGATGTCCAATTAGACCAATCTTTCTTTCCTTTTGTTATATCATCCCGATGATCATGAAAAAACTAAAATTGATTTGACTTGCTCAAAATAAAATAATATTGAGCATCTTATACTCCAAAATTAAGTTTCTTTCCCATATCTCAAATCCAAAAAAAATATTTTGCATAGGAGAATTTGAAAAAAATCCTCAACTCAAAGAAAATCAACATAATTTATTATCTCAAAAGTTTCATGATCTTCAAACTTCAAAACTTCACCACCATTTTCTTTTTCCAAATTTTCTATGTTTTCAATAAAAATAGCTACCTCATCCACTAGATTATATTCATCAGGATAGGTATCGTAGATTTGTATAGAGTTCCACCCTATGGAAGAAGGTCCATCCTCAAACTCTTCATCATCAAAGTAGTAAATCCACTCAACCTCATGCAATAAATCAATGAAACCTTCATCTTGTAACATATTAGAAAACTCACGCAGATCCACTCTGAAACTGAGGTCCCCATGACGCTCCTCCTTACCATAGTATCTCAAAATAGAGCACGATTGAAATACGGGTTATCGAAATTGGAATCGGAATCGTGATATTTCATCTCATGATCATTGATATTTTGTGTCGCTAGGAGCCAGGTTAATTCTGCAACTTGTCTTTGCAAATTTTCAATAATTACATCCTGAATACTATGATCACAGTGAGGGACTTCATTGTTCAAAACTTTTTCATGATGACCACGACCACCAGGCATAGAAACTGATGAGATATCACCCTAGGAAAGATACTAAAGCTCAGATGCCAATTGAGCCGGACAAAATTTAGATTAATTATAGCTGCTAGTTTCAACAGATAATTGAGACGGGGAAGACAAGAGAATCGCCCAAAACATAGAGAAAACATGAACTCTGTTTTCAATTGAAAAATAATCAAAACTCAAGAATAATATCCATTCATAGTAAAACTCGAAATTATTTTATAAAGCCCACAAGCCGAACTTAAATAGTTGCAAAATTTGAAATTGAGAAATTTTTCCAAAAATGGAAAAATCTAAATTACTATAAGAAAAATAAATACATAAATAAACAAGAATCCTATAAAACATTTGGCCAAAATTGAAATCAGAATTACTTCTAAAACTTAAAATCAAATATTTACTAACAAGACAAAAATGAACGTAAATATATGATTTGAAGGAAAATAACTAATATTGCCCTAGTCCAAGAAAGATATTAAGTTTTTCCTTTTATATTTGTACATATTCATCTTCTTAAGGTAGTACTTTAATGCAATCAACGTAGAATTTGGACCTGTAGAAAGAAAGTGACCAATAATACTCTCTCTCTATCTTCTCCCCGTAGGTGATAAAGGTGAAGGAGTGAGTCTGCTACTATTTTCTTAGAAAATCGGGAGGAGTGGTTTTTTCGATTACTTAGGTGATCGGAGTAGAGGAAATGGAAGGTTTGGAAGAGCGATGGGATCGGCTGAATTTGAATGATGAAAAGAAAAATCCAATTGTACTTGAAGCAGAGGAACTTGATGATTTAAAACTGAAAGGAAAGAGAAGTCTGGTGGGGAAGATTTGTGCCGATAGGGTGATTGGGATGGAGTTAGTGCGGTCGATGATGGAGAAAATATGGAGAGTTAGTAAGCAGATGGAATTTAGTGACATTGGAGGGAACTGCTACGTGATTACCTTTGCGAATCAAGGTGATAGAGACAGAGTCCTGGATGGGTGCCCTTGGTTGTATGATAACTACCTCTTTGCGCAGAAGATGTTCGATGGAATGACCCAATCACACCAATTGGATTTTTCTTATGAAAGATTTTGGATCCAACTATATAATCTCCCTTTTGGAGGAATGAACCGTAGAATGGGTGAGATGATTGGTGGATCGATAGGAAGGGTTATCGAGGTGGAGGCTAATGAAGGAGATGTAGTTTGGGGGAAATTTCTCAGAGCGAGAGTTGAATGTGATCTACGAAAGGCACTAGTAAGAGGCAGAACAGTGAGTATTGAGGGCCAAAGTATGTGGATCCCAATCAAATATGAAAAAATGTCTAGGATCTATTTTCATTGTGGATGTATATTGCATCGGAAGCAAGGGTGTAGGAGTGGGGATAAAGAAGAATTGTATGGCAAGGGGGAACCCACTCAGTTTGGTTCATGGATGAGAGCTCCAGCAGGTAACTGAAGGAACATGGGGAAAAATGGGAAGTGAATAAACAGAAACAACAAAATGAGGGTGGACCTCGGGTTTAGGTTCAGGAAATTTGGGGTGGAAGGGCAAGGGAATTTTAATGATGAGGAGAGGAGTATCGCTAAGGTGTTGGAGGATCCTGCTTTGGATCAAAGGGTGGGGATGGAAAGGATGAAGGGAGTGAGGAAGTTAGTGGAAAGGGAAATGGATGGTGGGGAGGTGGGTTTTGTTATAACTACTAATGTTGTGCAGGAATTGGGAGAAAAAAGACATGAAGGCTTAGGCAGTCAGTGTGGACCAGAAAAGCAAAAGAAAGGCAGCTGGAAAAGAAGGGCTCGAGGGCAAAAATCTACTGGTATGTCTCCTACTTCTGTTAAAATAATGAAGAGGAATGTGGATAGTGTGATAATGGAGGGAAGTTTAATTGGAGGTAAGGGGAAGAAGGCTAGGGTGGAGCTGGAGGAAGGGGATAAGTTGATGGTGGATTTAATGGCGGAGGCTGCTAGGCAGCTCTTCAATCATTATGAAACTGTTAAGTTGGAATTGCCGAGCGCTTTGGAACCCTCGGACAGTTCAAGATCTTAGCCAATTGGTTAAGGAAAAGAGACCTAAAATTGTCTTTCTAATTGAGACAATGATAAAAGCAAGGAGAGTGGAGACTATAAAAAATAAGCTCGGGTGTAACACCCAGGCCATTCAATATATTTTATTTATTTATTATTTTTTTTCTTTTCCATTTTTTTTCTCCCACCCGTTTCTCTTCCCACTCATCCGTTCCTTTCCACGTACAAAAAGTTCCCCTGCATCAAGCACGGCAACTGCATGGTAACCATTGCCCCATGCACGTAACCGCCCTTTCCTGTGCTCTCCTTCGATGCCAGGCAGTTCGGTTTCTCAATACACTTTGATAAGGGAGAATCAACTGCCTTCCTCATCACACTTCACCTTGTAGATCGATGCTCTCTATCTTTATTTATCTACCTTCTCCGTACCAAGTCACAAGGCACCTGGAAACGCCCATCCAAACGCCACGAACTAGTTGCTGTCGACGTGACCCCGTGATACCCACCAACCTTCTCGACGGAAACCACCGAGCACATCCAGCTTTTTGGCAAATCATGAACCCAGCCACCCCATATCGTCACCCTGCACCACCAGTACACACATACGGCCTCCACCTCACGGCACAACAGTCCCGAGCATCAGGACAAAACTTCCCTCACACGGCCAAAGCCACCAATGCGACCACCCTTCCCCCCATCTCACGGAAAACCCAGCCTTTTATCCCCTGTTTTGGCCCCCGAAAACAGAGCATGTACTACCTTGGGTTCACCTCATTCGGAGCCCCCTCCTGGTACTAGCTTCTCCACGTAGTTATCACCGGCACAGAAAACTTCGACGGTCATTATACACCACTGCAGGTTCGCCGTTTTCCTCACGGTAAGCCAGGGACATCCTCTTCGTTTATTTTTTTCCCTCTCTCTGTTTACTCCCTTTTTCTTTCACCATCTCTCTCTCTCTCTCTCTCTCTCTCTCTAACCAATGTCTTGCCACCGCCCTCACCACCATAGACAAACGCCCAGCTCGCCGCCCATTGTGCTCTCCATCTCTCGGTAAGTCCTCTGTTACTCTTAACGACGCAGCCTTGTTTTCTAGCTCAAGTGTTTAAGTTATCCCCGTAAACTTACGTAGTTTAGTAAATATTTTGAGTATTAATTGCAAATTACAATTTTACCCTTTTAGTCCAAATGTTTTTTAACGAGTGAATTCAGTAGGGCATGCTTATTTTTCATGGGTATATGTCGTTTCCAATAAATATTTTTAGTATTTTATATGGGTTCTGTCTCACTTTATAGTACAAAATTATATTAGTTGACATTGATGTTAAAAAAATTTAGAGTTTATATTTTAGTCGGAGATTTTTTGTGAGAATGGATGTAAGTGAGAAATGATAATATTTTAGAGTCGAGTTTTAGGTTTTTGAGGAATTAAAATAGATTAATTTAGTATTTCAGGTTAAGTATTGAATTATGTGTTCAATTGAAAATTTATGGAAGTTACGTGACTATTTGTTATAGGTGATTGGTTTTTGTTCAGCATTATTGTGAAGAAATTCTGAAAAACTAAAAAGTCCAGGTAAGCGGGATTCTTATGCTAGGCTTTACACGAATTATTGAGACTGAGGTTGACTTTCTGAAAACTTTGCATATTTTGTGATGAAATTAGAACTTGAGAAAAACCAACTTCGGTCGTTTATTTGCATTACTCATGAAATTTGTACTAAAAATGAAAAATGTTTCTGACATGCATTGTGTAGACATGAGCTAAATTTTGTCATGCTGTCTCTGAAATCTAAAAAAAAGAGCGATATTAAGAATCTGAAAAATTGTGCATTGATTTAGAAAGATGCTCCGACTTTTGTTTTTCAATATGTGACTTTAAGTGACAAGGAGTAACTCTCCAACCCATCTAGGGACTGGGACGTTACATCGAGATGGATGGGTATTTTGCTATTGATCTTGTAGGGAAGAGAGGGGGATTAGCTTTGCTTTGGAATGATAGAGAAGAGGTACAGATCCAAAATTACTCCCACTAGCATGTGAGTGCTAGAGTGAGTGAGGGCAATAAAGGGGAATGGGTTTTTACTGGTTTTTATGGACACCCCGATACTAGCAAAAGAAGGTTCTCTTGGGAGTTGTTGAATAGAGTTAAGCCGACAGAAGGTACAGCTTGGTGTGTTGTAGGTGATTTTAATGAAATTCTCTCCCTTAGAGAGTGGGAGGGAAGCAAAGACCTGAGCACCAACTGAGCCAATTTTAAGGGGCCGTGGAGAGAAATAATTTGTTTGATGTGGTTGTGTGGGTAGTATTTTTACATGGAGCAATAGACACTCTGATCACACATACACAAAGGAGAGGCTAGACAGATGTTTGCTTAATGCAGAGTGGAAAGCCTTGTTCAAAGATGTCTTGGTGGAGGGGCTGGTTGCAAGACGCTCAGATCACAAGCCCAATTCTACTATTAGTTGTAGAACTAAGAAGGAAATGGATTAGTAGGAGATATGTATTCAAGTTTGAGGCTAGTTGCCTGAAAAAAGAGGAGTGTAAAGAAATAGTTGAAAGGGTATGGGAAGAAGGGGTCCAGTGTCATAAGCCCATGGAGAAGGTGCAGAGACTCCTAAATTTGTGTAGTGGCAATCTGGTTAGGGGGTTTAGAAGGAAAGACAAGAAGAGGTGTGGTAGTATTGATAAACTCATTACTCAAATCAAGGAATTGCAAGATGAGGAAGGGCCCCGGAACATTATTGAAATAAGCAACATGCAACAAGAGGTGGGAAGATTATTGGAGCAGGAGGATTTGAAGTGGAGACAAATGACTAAAAGAAATTGGTACAACATGGGAGAAAAGAACACTAAGTTCTTTCATGACTAAGTTCTTTCATGCATGTGGCAACCAAAGAAAAAGAAAAAACTAGATTCTTTCTGTTATGAATGGGCAGTCTGAATTAAAGGAAGAGCAGGAGGACATAGCGAAGGTTTTCAGAGAGCATTTTGATGAAGTTTACAAAACTACTGCTCCTTCTGTCTAGCCGGCCATTCCGTAAGACTCTCTATTCTCCCGATCTTTTGGTCATGTGTATCTCTGTGAGAGACTGTGTAGTAAGCAACAAAACATCCGGACCTTCGGTTCTTTGCCGCAGACCCATCAACCGAATCCCGTGCTTCAATCTCTCTTCCACACCCTCGACCCCATATCTCTCATCCGCTCTTAGAATTCAAACTCCAATCAACCCATTCCTCTCAGACTCAATACAGAGAGCTTTATCAACACGTACGCAATCTTCGGCTAGCTATCAACACGTGGCTTTGGTTCTATAGCCAAGCAGTCCCTTTTCAGTGCAGTAGCAGATGATAGAGATGGGCTTTGTGGGTTTTAATTGCTTTATCCCAACTTCCAAGAATCTTTCGAGTTTCTAAGGCCAACTTTATTTCTACATGCTACTTTCTCTTAAATATAGTTGTACTTTAGTTTGTCTCTTCTCTCTCTCTTTCCTTTTTTTTTTTTTTTTCTTGCTGTTACTTTTCAAAATTTTTTTATATATATATATAAAAAATCCGAGTTTAATCCAAAACATGGATTCATCCAAGTTTCAATCCGGATTTGAAATTCAGATTCCAGTCTGGATATATCCAATTTTTCGAACAAGAACCCATATGAACAGTACTAGTTTCAACTTGTAATTAAAACAGAATTGTTAAATAGTAATAAAAAATGATTATGCTGTTATCATGTTTCCTTTTATATTGGATGATGTTATATATATGTCAAGCAATCATGTCAAGATCAGAGTCTTCGCATCTAATATAAAAAAGTAACAACTAGCAAATTAATTAACTGCCGTCCCCTGTCCCCAATTTAGACCCGTATGTGTTACCATCCATACTCAACAAAAAATTATTGATCGATATATTATAGATATGGTACTAGATCAGCGATGGAATGGTTGACTGATCATCTATGCATATATATAAAGTATTTCTCTTTTATAAAAAGATAATACTCTACCTCATTTATTTTCACAAATCAGAAGAGTTGAGATAAAAATTGATAGTTAAATAAAATATTATTATATTATATTTTTTTAATATTATTTTTATTTTAGAATTTGAAAAAATTAAATTATTTATTTTATCTTGTATAAAAATTTAAAAAAATTATAATAATTAGATGAGATGAAATAAGATAAGAATAGTTATAAAAACAAACGAGGATTTTACAATTATGTCTTACAAAAGTGCCAGCTTCAACTTGTAATTAAAACAGAGTTGTAAAATAGTAATAAAAAATGATTGTGCTGTTATCATGTTTCCTTTTATATTGGATGATGTTGTATATATATCAAGGATTAATGTCAAGATCAGACTCTTCGCATCTAAATTAAAGAAGTAACACGTAGCAAATTAATTAGGGCCGTCCCCTGTCCCCAATTTAGACCCGGATGCGTCACCATCCATACTCAACAAAAAAATTAGTTTTGATCGATATATTATAGATGGGAGGCTCTTCGGACCGGATGGGTGTAAATTTGAGATTTACACCTTCCAATAAAACACAACCACGTCACTTGATTAATTTTGTTATTGTCAAAATTTTTTATTTTTCATAATTTTTTTTTTCAAAACCATTACGCGATAATTAAACAATTCACTCAATTACAAATATATTTTCTCTTTCCTCGTAATAGATGTAGTGCTAGGCTATGGATTGGTTGACTAATCATCCATGCATTTTTTTTTTATAGAAAAAGAAAATATAATGTGCATCTTTAACTATTAAAAATAAAAAACTATATATATTGTCACCCTTATTTTTTAAACTTTGATGATTTACTCACTCGCTCAAGTTTTAATGATTACTGCCAAGAGTCTGATGACTTGACAACATATGACCATAACTCTTCAAATGAAAAATTTGAATTCAAAACCTCACCGCCTTTATTAAAATATAAAAAGTTGTAATTGTTATACTTAACATCGTGACGCATTCATAGTATATAGTTCATTCGTACCTTTCTTCAATTTTAACAGTACTTATATATGGGTCGATAATATAAATCATATTTTTAACAGTTTAGAGTACGAAGCATGCACATTGATAATTTACCATAAAAATCAGGAAAACCATGATCTATGATTCAATTATAAAATTTAATTTTTAGGGGGAAAAAAACAAAATAATTCTTTTATCTCGTTGAATGTTTTAATAAATTTAATCGAGCTTTCGCAAGATGAAGGCAACACTTTCTTTTTTATAGTACGGAAGCGACAACTTGTTTAGTTTTTTATGTTGTCTGTACGTGTTTAATTCTTCTGATCAAGAATAGTGCTACGTACAAACGACGCCTTTACATACGCCATGGGTGACTTCGGTAACATGGTGCATGATGGGAGCTGTCCCACATTTACAAATAAATGCATGAACGAATCAAACTCAATACATATAAATATATATATATATATATTTATATATAATTCTGGTTCCTAGGGGGCTGGCCAGCAGCAAGACAATCAATCGCGATGGAAGAGTTACGTCTTGCTGCTGCAGCTTACTACAACAATTTCCCAAAGGAGCTTCAGGACCGCGCATGGGGGATGTTCTGCGCAATGGATACGGATGGTGATAAAGCAGTCAGCTTCGCTGAGCTCAACGCCTACTTCCGGCAGTACTGCGGCTACATGTACGAGGTAGATCGCAGATTGTTCGACGAGCTAGACCGAGACGGGGACCGTAGGTTGGATTTCTGGGAGGTTTTCACGTTGTACTACATCATGAGAACCAGGGATCTCTGGTGCAAGAACTGCAGCTCCTGCTTGATGGGACTCTATTTTACGTGCGGCGACTGCTTTGACAGCCATGGCAACATGACGTACGATCTCTGTCCCAATTGCTACCGTCTGCGGAGCTTCCAGCACCACCACATACGCTTCGTGGATAACTACACGTTGCTCCGAGAATTGAAGAAAACGCGTCGACCTGTTGCAAATCCGAATCAGGTAATTAGAAAACCTGCTTTAATTCTATGTAAAATAATATTGATGAAACTTTAAACGTAATAATGTAAGCAATAGTATATCAGCTGGTAGTGATTGAGTCAGAAATCTTTCCCCAACTTTCGACATGATCCACAAATTAGTCGAGGCATCAAATTATCTGTATGGGCCGGGATAACCTATATATACACAGTTCCTCTTTGGGCAGGTCTATCCTATAGATGAAGTTTAACGGTTACAAATAATAAACTGCCACTTCAGCTTTGCACAAGAATGAACCCACCCTTCGACGGAAAACTCCCTTCGACAGAAACCTCTCGGTCCCCCCTCTCTCTCTGAAACATTTTTTCTTTCCCCCTCCCGATTCTCTGAAACCTCGGCCAAGCTGTGAATATTTCTTCAATCTTTTCTTACAAAAAAAAATTGGGCTTGCTCCGCCCAGAAAAAATTGGGCTTCAACCTTTTATCATGTTGGACATGTCCTCCCGGAGTTGAATTTCAGGGGTGGTGGAAGCGGCTTCCGAAACAACCAAGGCCGCCGAGAGCAGCTCGTCGGATCCGAATAACGGAATCCGATTGTCGCGGACAGCATTCGCAGAGGAAAATAAGCTCTGGTAATAATCCGGCGCCGTGGGTAGGATCAGATTTTTCGGGGACATCAGCGTCTTGTAGTTGTCTGAGTAATCCACAGCTGAGTTCAAACCGTAGATGTCATCCATCACCAAGGCCTCCCTAGCTACCTTTATCCAGCTTCGACTAGACGTCCTCCAAATAAAACAACAGTTGTGGACTAATACTGAGATGTTGCTGTATTAAAGACGGACAGGAGAAGAATGAATTTTGAGATTTTCTTAAGAAGATCAACAGGTAACAAACATAGAAAACTGGTTCGAAATTTTCTTTGTTTTGTGGTCTTTCTAGTTTCAGAGAAGGGGGGGGGGGGGGGGGGNGGCGCAACGGGGGGAAGATGTACTTTTTTCCTCTTAAATGCATACCACACTAGATGCGGTGTATGGCCTCCGTGGCAGGTTTTGATTCGACTCCATTATTTGGGGAAAAACAAATTGACCTGTGTGAAGATATTCTCATACACAAAGTAGACTTCATGATCTATATATAGCATTTATTGTTGCCTGCATGAGTTTATCAGACAACGTACATTAATAAATAGTTAATGAGTCATCATGTATAGCCTTCTAATTTATACGTTTATTTCTTCAGTACTTGAGGCTTACATAGATCATCTTGATCTGAGTTTGTATGAAAATTAATCATTGCTTAATTTTGAAACCTTAGTCAGATTAGGATATATATATATATTGCAACCTTAGTGATCTTATGAGAAATAATAGTTGTAGTCATGAGTGTGTAAGCGTCGTACAATTATTTAAAAAAAAAATAAATACGAGACTCACATGAAAAGAATATTAATTTTTTAATAGTGAATCTCACTCATTTTCAAAGCGATTGCAAGGCACTCACGTACTTTCCGATTGCATGTAACGAGTAATCTTATATGTATAAATGCCGCTGGTACATCGTCCATACAATTTAATTGAGCGGAATTGGCCCTAAATTGGTGCAATTATCTAATGCATTATTCTTATTATATAGATGTACGTACGTACCAGGCAATCAAATTTAATTAAGCTGAATTGGCCCAACAATTATTTATTCAACGTGTATATATCTAATGCAGGCTTTAGTTCTGGCTGCTAGCGCTGCTGCAAATGCGCGCAGTACCAGCTCGAAGTAGGCCGGTAAGTTTAGTTCATCGCTTCTTCTTCATCCTTTGATCTTTAAGTATTCGTTGCTCATAGTTTGACATGCATGCATCATGTTTTCTTGCAGTACTTGTTTTGATAAGCAGATATTAAATCTATAAATAGTAGTGAAACGGTTTGAGTTATGATGTTTTAATATTGAATTTTGAGAAATGAGAAAAAAAGTTGAATAAAAATATTATAAAGTTATAATATTGTTATAATATAATTTTTTAATATAATTTTTGTTTTGAAATTAAAAAAAATTAAATTATTATTTATATTTTGTTTAGAATTTTAGAAAAGTTAATATAATGATTAAGTAATGATTATATTAAAAAGTTAAATATTTGAAATTAAAAATTATCTATATTTGAGTAATGTTTGTGGAGGACATAGTCAGGTGAGACGAAATGAAACCTATTCTTAAACAACTCATAAAATTAATTAGGTTGTTGTTTTTAGACCAACCAAACTTGGTTTAATATTGACATGGCATTATAAACCATCTCGGACTAACAGTACTAACGAAGGTACCTGGCCTATTGTTGTTTGCTTATGCTTTCAGATGGTCAGGTATTTCACGGCCACATTTGAAGCAGTGCAGGTGGCGGTTGCTGTTGTGGGTCTTTTGACTAGTTGTAGCATTATGTGATGATGCGAATATATATGCATGCAATCTATATATGAGAGACCGGAATAAAGAATAAGTGCTGTTGCCATTATTTGTGATACATGAATATTGGGAATGAATGGCTACTATAATTAGCTAGCTAGGGAAATTACATGAGTACTGTTGCCATTACTGCATCATCATCATCCTACTTCTTCTTCTTCTTCTTCTTCTTCTTTTTTCTTCTTCTTCTTCTTCTTCTTTTTTTTTTTTTTTTTAATGAATTCAATTTGTTCTGTTTTTAACATCACTCAACCGATTTGCTCGTGTTTCTTCAACGAGGTACGTTGGAAATTTGCAATATTAATTATGATTCTTCCCTTTTTCGTTATAATGCAATATCTTATCTCAGACTCGATCCATTTGATATCAATTTTCAGGTTCAATATTTCTAGTGGCTTCTTCATCCTATCATTTAAAGTACATCACCAAAGCCTACTCTTTCTATTTTACATACTGACTTTTATAATATCACATATATCAGCTTATCTATTTTTTTTAATTTATATTATTTAAATATTATGCTTTTTAATATTTTTTTATTCATTTCAAATATTTTCTCTAACTATTAATGATATCCTCATATCTTTTGATATTTGCAATATCTCTTTATGTACAATGTTAAATAATTATGTTCTATTTTAGATTAATGCAAATTTATAAGCTAAACTAAAATATAAATTGATTAAAAAAAAGATTATATTTATGAGAATATTCTCAAAGTATATTATGAAAACATGAAAGACAATACACAAAACAACCTTTCTACTGTATATCCTCCGACGTCTCTTCCGAATAAGAAACAAACGCTAGTCATAGAATGTAGTTACACTCGAAGGTGCGGATTTTATTTTAGTTTTTTATAGTGATGCCATGAAATGTTAAGTATTATGCCATGAAATGAGAGAGAAGGGCTGAAATGAAAATATGATAACTTTCGAGTATTGAAAAAAGAAACTTAGAGGAGAGAGAAATTAATTTAAAATATTTTCGAGTTGTGAACAGTATCCTTTCCATCTAACGGGATTACTATAGCAAAGTGTTTAATAAAAATGAAATACAAAATTCATTAGAATTGACTTTTGAGCAATTTTTCTTATATTTTATAAAAAAATTGTATTTTACAAAAACAATTTTACAAAAGCCATTTCTTTAATCATTACTTTTTTTATCACTACTTACAAATATTTTCAAATATTATCACACACTTTCACTATCTAAATGTCCAACGTAAAATTGTCTTCTTCTTTTATTTTTTTATTTTTTTTTTAATTTTATTTTAAACAACATTATTTTACACTACTTTGTTAAGAGCGGTACGTTGTACGAAGGGGAAAGGGATAAGACAATTTAGACATGCGAAACTTTTTTTTGTCTTTTTCAAGATCTTCAATGTAAAAATATTCATCTAATTTCACTTTTGTCCCTCGATATTCGATAAGCATAACTTCTTCTTTTTAGAATCTGGAAGAAGAAATAATCTACTCAACCCCCAATCTATTGGTCACACACCACATGCCACGTAATGAATTCGGTCTGTAGCCCACGTCACAGTTCTTCTCTCTCACCCATCACGCTTCCCTCAGCTATCCCTCTTCTCCCTCATACTCCTCTTCTCCCTTAGACTCGAAACGAACAACTTCTCCCTCAACCCCAGCTTGTTGCAACTAGGGTTGTTCATCCGGATCCGGATATCCGGCCATAACCGGATCCAAATGCTAAAATCCGAGTGGTTATCCGCCCGAGTTAATCCGAATTTAATCCGGGCGGATAACCAGATTCAATCTGGATATCCGGATTGTAATCAGATATCTGGATTTAATCTGGATCCGGGTTATAACCGGATTTAATCCGAATTATAACCGGATAAATCTGGATTTTTTTTTTTTCTTTAAAGACTTTAAAACTTTCCATTGTTCATCCCAGGAAGAAAAAATATATATATTACAACTACATAATCCTGATCAAGGTTTGTTTACAAACTAGTTTAGTTATGAATCTGCCTAAAAACTTCTAGTCCTCACAATCCAAGCAAGTGCCGAGCTCGTTTCTAGCGGGTCTGAAAAACACATGAAGCTTAATGAGACATCCAAAGTGACTGATGGGCCAGCAACAGTGCTTGTTATTACTGAGACGAGATCAATATGATTTTCATTTGCAAATTTAAATTCTGCTTCCTCTATGAGACGCTTTGTAAGTACATAAATCTGAAACCAAAAACCACTACATAAGATTAGAGAAGAGCTTCATAAATAGCAATACAAGAGGGAGAGGAAGAACCAAGTACCCATCCACTTACTTTTGTATTCCGGACATGATCAACAGGAGTTTGGCAAGACTCATCAACAACAAATCTCCAATTTCCAGTGCTGTCTTTGGCAGTGATAGTACTAATGGAAGATGTGAAAACAACCTTTTTCACAGATTTGGATTTTAAGCAGGCTTTGAGAAGGTTCAAGGTTCCTTTGATTGCAGGGCAAGGTCGATGATATTTGATTGAACACAAGTGTCTTCAAGTTGAGAAGAGAGCAACCGACTGTTAAAATGCGACTTTTATCCAACAGAATGGCTTCCGAATAGTTGTCAATAGCTTCGTAATTAATTAGTTATCATGGGATTACCTATGTGCTCGTTTGCAATAACTTACTGCATAAGGAGTCCATATGCTTAAGTTGCCAAAGTTGAAGGAAGAGGGTTACCTTAAACAGAAAATAAAAATGTATAGGTTAAGTTAAATGGATAAATTAGTAATAAAAATTTGAAATTAACAAATAAAAGTGTTTACCTTCGATATTAATGCCTTCTACATGCTCCTCTACCTCCCAAGAACAAAGTGGTTCATAAGTCAACTAATTTTACATGCAAATTAATGCTTGGATAGTCTCCAGCGCTAATGAGCTTCGATATGGGTTTATTACACGTCCACCGATGCTGAATGAGGACTCGGATATGATGGTGGAAATAGGGATGACCAATACATCACGTGCGATCTCCGCAAGGATGGGATATCTAAATGAGTTCTTCTTCCACCAATCGAAAATATCAAACTTGGAAATTTTTGGTTCAATCACATTCGACAAATACCTATCCATGTTTGAGCTAAGTACTGAATTGTTTTGCTTCTCAAGATATTGATCTAGAGCTATATCAAAATCATCACAGTTCAGATCATCACCAATAATACTAGAGGAACTTCTATGGGCTATATTTGATCTTCCACTACCTAACCCATGAAACTTGTGATATTGCTCAATTAAACGATTTAATAGCAATCTTACGTTGGCCTCAATTCTATCTCCACATTCATCCCCTTTGCACATTTTTAACCAATATGATAAGGCTGTAATCTTATATCGAGGGTCAAGGACAAAAGCTACATAAAAAATCATGTTCATCCTATTTGTGTTCCCCCAATATTTATCAAACTTAAGTTTCATAGTAGACGTCATCCTCATCAACTTACCATCCACTCTCACCCATGTTGTTCAAAGTGTTCTCAATTGTATAAATTTGTTGAAATAACAAATTAAAGGTCATATACAATGAGCTGGAAATTTTCAAAGTGGCATCATAAAAAACTTTTAGAAACTTAATAAAAATACGAGCCATTTGCCAATCTTCAAATGGAGGCGCCAAAAGCTATGCCTCCTTCACTCCCATTAGCACAAAAGCTCTTTCATATTTTTTAGCAACACTAAGCATTAAGTATGTTGAGTTACATTTAGTAGGAACATCTAGACACACTATTTTTTCACACACAATATTCAACTCATTTGCACATGTTTTAAACATATCAAGTCTTGCCGGTGAGGACCTTACAAATCTTATTACTTCCTTAATCTTATTTATAACATCATGAATAATTTTTAAACCATCACATACAATGAGGTTTAATATATGTGCAGCACATCGCACATGTATAAACTTGCCTCCCAAAATTGTGAATTCCTTATCTCTTATGTTCCTCCTCATATGATCAATAGCAACATCATTAGAGGAGACATTATCTACAGAGATCGTACAAAGACGGTTAATCTCCCAATCCGTCAAGCAAGACTCTAACATCCAAGCAATAGTCTCACCCCTATGATTAGGAATCTTGAAAAAATTATGATTTTCTTGTGTAATACCTAACTTTGATCAATATAATGGCAAGTAACACAAATATAATTCTTGTTTTCAACTGATGTTCATATATTGGTGGTCAAACAAACTCTTTGACTGCTCAACAAAGCCTTCAATCTTGGCTTCTCCTGCTTGAATAAACCAATACACTCTTTTTGGAAGGTGGTTTGGGATGGCAAGGTGTGTCTAGGCTCTAAATAACCCAAAAGTTTAACAAATGTCGGATGCTTTATAACTTTGAATGACAATTCACACTGGATAAACAAATTGGAAATCATCGCCTTTAATTTTTTATTATCATATAGTCCTAACACTTAAGGACTAGATCCTTACTATCCATTCTAACTCCAGTATGTGATGCCCAAGATTTTTATTCTCTCTAATGGGAGAGTTTGGACAAACATATCCTAGGTGGTGTAACATTGATGAAGTACCATTTTTATAATGGTATCCATAAATCTTGAAGCAATAATTGCATTGAGCTTTAGGTGCAATAGGATCAACAAGTTCAATCCTTGTAAAATGATCTCATACATGAGATTGGTTGGTAGCCTTCTTGGCTCTTTTGACTTTGGGGGGAGAGATGGTGTAGGCCTGAGGTTTGGGGTATTCATAGAGGAAGGCACTAAAAGACTAGTGTCTTCCTCCATATCTAATGAAATATGAGCTAAACTAGAACCACCAACACTACCACTAAAACTACCTTCCATCTGTTTTAAACATAAGAAAAAAAAAGAAATATAATAAAAATCAAACCAACAGCTAACGTGAGGGTTATGAAAAAGGTTTAATGAAATTAGTATCCAACAGTCTTAAGACTTTTGAAAAAATGGTTATGAAAAAGTCATGGTCTTTTGACCTCTTTGTAACTATAATGAATCTATAGTAATTAGCAGGCTTACAGATTGATTGCTTGTAAAAAAAAACAAATTAAAATTCGATGCATAAAACCAAAAAGCTTAGAATATGCATGTGCAAAATTGGGGTTTTTTAGAAGAGAGTTGGCCTAGCATTTTCAAAGGAATGTAGCAATTCCAATGGAGTTTTATCCCCTTGAAAAAATATGTCTTTGGAAATATATAAATATATATATATATATATGGTAAGCAAGCTTAATCGGTCCAATCAAACTAGGAAAGCTACACCAAAACTAAGAATACGGAAGTCGTTGCTGTAAATCATTGACATGAATACCCATTAGACTCTAAAGAAGTATCAAATGCGTATAAGACTGCATAGAATACAAGAGCAGAACACTACAATACAAAGTACGAAAGTACCATAGACAAAGATTCAAATCCAGTTACACAGAATAATATTAAGCAATATATATTCTAAGAGTAGTTTCTTCTATTAGTGGTATCAATTTTCGGATATAAGCAATCTCTGCCCATTTAATACCACCATAAAAAATAGAGATTGATATTGTTAAATGCCACAAAAGGAAATGTGAATTTCACATCCTAGATGAAAAACAATGATTAAAACTAAATCCCATGTGAAAAACATAGCAAAGGAAAAAAATCCACTAATAAGGTATCGAAATAAGCTTATAGAGTAAAGGAAAATTAATATAAACCAAACAAATCTGAGCTTTTCTTCAGAAAAATCCCTAAGTACAAAGAAAGATAACTTACGAGCTTAGAGAGAGAGAAAATATGGATGGTAGCCTCCACGTCTCTCACCCAGATCCGCAAAGCACTTCGAAGTTTCTGTTTCCGTGTTTCGGTGAGGTTGAAAGACTTGAGAGAGAACAGAGCCTTGAGAGAGAAGGCTAGAAGGGACTCAGGAATGGGAAATACTTGAGAGAGAAGGCCAGAAGGTGTTCGGGAATTGGAAAGACTTGAGAGTGAAGGCCAGAAGGGATTCGGGAAGACGAGAAAGCTGCAAACCCAAAGCGTATGAAAAGGACTTCAAGACCGAGAGAGAAGTCGGTTTCAAGAAAACCAGAAAGGGGCGGTTTTTTTCTTTTTAAAGGACCCGATTACGGATAACCGGGTCACATAACAGGATCCGTAACAGGATCTGGAATCTTCTTACCCACCCGGGTGTAATCTGGGCAGATAACCGCCCAGATGCACCAGGATTTCAGGGTTTCGGACCGGACCGGAAAAAAAGTCGGCTAGTTGCAGCACCCCAGCGTCCCTCATACCACACGAAGCAACGACATCTCTTCTCCCTCTCCCCAATCGACAAACTCTTCCCTCAGCCATCACCCCCCGACGCACCTCACCCCAGTCCCTTTGTGTCTCTCACCGCTAAAACCCTAGAAGATCGCTTCTCCCCACCCCAACAAAAATGTGTATAAATATTACAATACGTGGACCAGTTTTTCTATCTTTCTCGTTTCACTTTTTTCCTCTTTATCCTCCCTCTTTTCACACTTGTCTTTTGTACCCAATTTCTTAATTCTTGTCATTCTTCACAACTCGAACCATGGAGGAGGCTAATGGTAAGGTTCTCTGTAACTATTTTCTTTTTTATGTTTTCTTTTCTTTTGTTCTGTAGTCAAGTATTTGAGCTCCCTTTAAAGCTTTGCAATTTATCTTAGTTGTCATTCTCGCTTATCTATATTGATTTATAGTTTAGAGTTTTTTTCTTTTTTCGGGAGTTTCCAGATGGGTCCATTATCATCATATGCCATGACACTATTTATGTATATATTTTATTACAAGCTATGGTTCTTTAGAGTTTGGGAAATTAGCTGTTAGCATTCTGGGTTAGACCTGTTTTGTTTTCTGGGAGCGAACGGATTTGAGCATGCATGGAATTTATTTATACTTTTATGTTCGTTTGGTGATTTTCTTTTCTCCACACATGAATTAGAAAAATTGATGTCTCTACCTCTTTGTTTGTAGAGAAGGTTTTTCCTTACAAGAAAAGAATTTAAGTTATTGATGGATTAACAACTGCTAGATTGTTAGCTCCTTAACAAATGATTAAAATAAATTAAGAAACTTTTGTTTTCCGAGGTTTGAAAGAGAAATAACTTTTATATTTAGAAATTTTTATGGTTAAGTGCAGAGAAAAATTAATTAATGGAAGGAAAAGCGGCAACGATTAAAAAAAAAAAAAAAAACTCGCATCTGTTGGTTATCTCTTTGGAAGGAGTTCTCTCGCATTGACAACAAATCTTGCCTTGATGTAGCTCAAGAATGCAATAAAAGTGCATCTTGATTGCTACTTAACGACTACCTAGTTTTTCTATATGCAAATTATTTTATGTTTCAAGTAGTGAAAGCCAAAAACTTGGCAACTGTGTTTTAAAGTTCATTTCTGATATCTGCTTTTCAATTTTCTTTGCTTAATATGGAGCAGTGTTAGAAATGTCCGAGAGATCTGCATGCTTTCTTCAATTTCTCCATTGATTATCCAGTATGTCAGAAACAATTGAGATGACTATTATAAAATATTTCCCCCTATTTTGGGTTTGGATTTTAAATCAATTTCCTGTCTTTGTCCTTCTATTGACAACGGTGTCATTGGCATCAAGAAATGGAGTCAATAGTACAAAATGGAAATTTAGTCATATTTGAAACTTGAAGCTGATGAGTTTCCATGCTTTGGGGGTGATGGCTCATGGTTCCTGTGATACTATTATCATGAATGGTGGTGTCCCATACTTCAGCTGCTTTTTTTGATTGGTAAATAATAAAAAAGGAACTAGTTAAAGCTGCTATCAAAGAAGCAACTGAGTAACTTACTTTCTCGTGTAAGTGATACCTTAATATCTATGCAAAGCGTCACAAATTGCTTCTGATCTGAGAAGTCAAGAACAGAGGACTATCTCAGTTGTAAGAGATGGGAACCTGAAGGACCATTAGATCTCTTGAGGCTTCTATTGAAACATGCCTTCATGATCTATGTTCAGAAATAGGCCCAAAAGCTCTTTGCACATCTTCTTTAAAGGCTGGTTCAGAGTTTATTGAGGCAGCTCTTACCACAAGCTCATTTACATCCAATAACCACCATTTACACCAACAACATAACCACCATCACCACCATCAAATTCTCATAGCCATAACATGTAAAATCAGTAGCAACATAACCACCATCAATTTCTCATAACCAGCAACATAACAAGCATCAATCCCTCAACTAAAAAAAACATTTGGAAAGCAACATGCCCATGGAGTAAATCACTAGCAACATAACCACCATCAATTTCTCATAACCATCATATAAATTGTAAATCACTAGCAACATAACAAGCATTAATTCCTCAACTAAAAAAAACATTAACTACAACCACAACCATAATCTGATCTTTAGTGAAAAAAAAAATTAACACCTTTCAGGGCTTCATAATTTACATATTACACATTTACACCCTTCAAGGCTCCATAATCTGATCATTTACATATTACGCATTAACAAGTCCACCATAATTGTGTAATGTATAAGACCGACCATCTGGCTCTAGTAAGTCACAACAAAAATAATTCTCATACTACATTCAACCGACCATCCGGCTCTAGTAAGTCACAACAAAAATAATTTTCATACCACATTCAACCATTTTACAATCACACATTTACCCAAGGATAAAAACTAAACCCATTTTTGGATTTCATACCCCATTTACAAAAATAATTTCCATACCCTGTTTGTTACACCAATTGATCTAAACCAATTGTTGCTCAAACTCAGCCACTGATTTGCACTAAGTCCCATGCATGCACGACATTTCCAGGAGATATGCAAAATTGGAAAATTAAAATAAAGACATCAAGATTTGAAGATTCCAGGAAGATTTATAAAGGTGAAAAATAACCTTACACCTCATTATTGCCCGGTGGCGTTGGTTGTGTTAGAGTACTACACTGGGTTGGGATGACAACCTCGTCAACACTACTACCAACTTGTGATTCTGGGAGGTCACCATATTGTGATTTGTTGTCAAATATTTTTTTGCAAGTCTAAATTGACAAAAAAACATGAACATGTGTTTAAAAGTAATATGCATGCAATCCAATATTTACGCAAGTACTTGATCAAAACCTACTACCTGTTTCTTCTTTCACTTTGTTCCAAACTCTTTCGCCATCGGAACCTTTCTTTTTGTTCAGTTGCTGGTTAAAAAGATTAATGCTTTCAACTGCTAGGATAAAAAGTACTTTAACTATTTCTTGCTAATGAAAAAGCTGCATACACATAAACTTGATTGCTTTTTGGAAAAAACCCTGGCTTGTCTTACACTCAAAAATATAATTATTGACAATAATATATTATTTAAACCAATGTCTTGGAATATTACTTATGAATTATGTATTCCAAATGGGCTTGTCAAGCTGAGTCTATTACATTACCATGTGTTTATATATATTAAAGCAAAAATGATTATATACATATTATAACAAAGACTTTTACAATGAGCAGTAGTGCAGTCATGCTATAGATTATAGGCCTTATAAAAACTGTTTATATAGCCTATATTTCATAAATTAATTTTAAAATGGTTAAAGTTAACTAATTTTGTTGGTGAAATGATGTTCCTTTGGCCAATATAGCTGACCTTAGCAAGCAGAACATGTTCCTTTGGTAACTAAATCTTGGTTTCATTTAATATTTAATTAGCTACACAATTTCAGATGTTATGCTCAACAACCAAAAAACCAGTGAATGGAATACAACATTAGCAAGATATATTTTATGGGATTATCTACATCTATTAGTTTTAGCGCACGAGCAGTTGATGTAGAGGAAGCATTATAAGGCCAACATTTTCTTTTGTTTTGGGTTAAGCAAAAAAGCAACAACTCTGAAAAGCACAAGAAGCATTTGGCCATTTGGGTATTATATCACACCTTATCATTGAAAAGTGATGTTAGGCAATCTCTGCCACATTTGTAAAGAAACGTGGGCAAAAGAGTAAAAACTTGGTATTTAATTAAATCTCCATCTCACATTAATTGCAAAAAAAAAAAAAAAACAGAGAGAGAGAACAAATTTGTGTCTTGAAGTGGTGTATTGTTTAGGCTTGGCTAACTCATTATTTACAGGCTTACACTAGGCTCAGGCTACCAAACACAGCCTAGTTTAACTTGAGCATGATCTACTGGATGAATTTAAACTGGAACTGAGTCCAAAATCTATGAAGCTGAGCTCCAACTACCAACTACTCAACCTAGCTGATTTTACTCTTTTATCTCTGGTGAATGAACCAGTAAACTAAAGTCTCTTTTGAAGCACAGACAATCACTTAGCTAGGGCAAGTTTAGCTCTTGAAGTCTGGATATAAGTTGCAATTAGTTGAATCCTGACTCGTACCGTGTACACAATTCGCCAAAGAGTTGGCCCATTGTTGATGAGAATGCAGAAGAGATATGGTTAGTTCGCAATCCATTCTCGGGGAATAATGACAACCAACCGTGCTTATGCTAATGTCAATCATTTTAAAGTTAATTAGACAATGATGAAATCAGTAACTCACAAACAACAAAAGCAATAGAGTAGAAACTCTTGTAGGATAGAAGAGACCACAAAGTCTTTTTTTTTTTTTTTTCCTTTTTAAAATAAAATTTCATCTAAAAGCATTTCTTCGTTTCCCAACAAAAGGCAGGACGAAGCTTATTCCTAACACATCACGATCTCTCCCAATCTTATTCAGATGCACAATTCATTTTTGGCTTGTCTTCTATGACACTTCCGTTCACTCTCTAGGTCAGAATGGTATTCCATCAGACAATATCCCTGATTCCCCACAAATTTATTGCTAAGTTTGTGTCTCCATTTTATAGTTTATATTGAACTTGCAGATTTTACATCGCGGTCTAAGCTTGTATACTTTTTTTGCCAGGTAAGCGATAAGATAGCGGTGAATTAATAGAAAAAGAGATTATCAGAGTTGAGAGGAACTCGGGGGTGATTAGTAACAGAGTGAGGGAAATTCAAGTACGTATTTCCTTCTCCAAAAAACTACTGAATGGCATACAACATCAATAACCCAAAACCCCACAAAACAAAGACTAAACAAACACAAAATCGCAGATCCATTAAACACAAAAATACACAATATGAGTAATGCTAGAAATGGAGAGATGAAATGAAAAGAGAAAAATAAAAACCCTTTTATTTCATTTCTTACCCTTGTTGGCAGAGCCGGACGCCAGACGATGGGTGTCGGCAACAAGAATGCCAGCAGAGGACTGAAGCCATGTGAAGCGAGCGAAGAACTCTTGTTACAGGCTGCAGGAGTGATGGAGTCACATGGTGCGGGCAGAGGGTGAGGCCGATGAAAGGACAACTAGCTGAGGGAGTGGGAGAGAGAATTTGGGGGGGGGGGGGGGGGTTTCAATTGAAATGAAACTCATGTTTAAACTTCTTTAATAAAAAATAAAATAAAAGCCACGTAGCCGGTGTGCAGAGGTTGAATGAATAATAAGGGGTTGAATAGCATAATTCCTGGTAGAAAGGAAAGGACATTGGGTCAAATCTCGAGCCTTTGGGTTCAATAAAGTCTATTTTTTTATTCAATCGAGTCTTGAGCCATTAGGTTCAAATCTTAATCACCCTTGTTTTTTTTTTTTTTTTTAGGTTCTAGGGTGGCCTATGAGTGTAGTGTGCTCATATCTAGTTTTATAACAATGTTAATTTTGAAATACCAATTTGACGGCTCATTAGCTGTTTCTTTTCATCCCTTTGCATATAAAAACTAGTTTTAGGAAGAGACTTGATAAAATCAAAAAGGGAAATGGGAGAAGACTCGTGTTGGAACAGTCAAGAGTCAAGATGCTCTCTCGCTTTCCCTCGACGGTTGAGCTGGGATTACCAAGGTACCGTTCGACGGTGTCACAAACGCATCCTGCCAACCCATTTCTCTCTCTCTCTCTCTCTCTCACTCTCCCTGATGCTCCACCACTCCAACTGCGACTCTGACAACTCCAATCGGAGTCGGAGTCCGCTCCTGACCGGAGTTGGAGTTGGAGTCGGAGTCCAACTTCAACTCTGACTTTTGTCAAAGTTGGAGTTCGGAGTTGGGCTTTTTGACTTCGTCAGAGTCGGAGCCCATCCTTATAGAGAGACACTTCCCTTTCTTTTGAACCCGGTTGAGGAATAGATCAGTCATTGCAAGGAGCTGTTCGAGAATATATATGATCTTTGATAGATGTGTCATAGTAGTTGTAGGGCCTATTTAGAGTTACGTTAGGAGTCTTAAAAAGTTTAAATAGTTTTAAAAGTATTTTAATGGAAAAATCAGGTTGTTTGGGTGTTACATATTAAAGTACTTTTTAATCTCAAATAAGCTAAAAATTACGTGTGAGGAAAAGGATCAAACGCGTTTTTTCGGATAATGTGAAAAGTAATTCAAATTTTAAAAAGACTATCAATGGGTGAAAATACCAATACAATTTTAAGATAATTACAACTTCAAACTTTCAGAGATATGATCATAATTTAAAAATAAAATAAAATAATCTTCATTTTTACCTTAGAATTTTTTTTAATTAATTTGTTCCCAACAAATTTAACATATTTGAAAGTACTTTAAACATATGGTTATCAAACAGTAAAGAAATTTTTAATATTAGAATTTATTACTTAAGCTATAAATTATAAACTCTAACGTTATAAACAATATTTTTCACCTCAATCTCAAACATGCGCGTAGTCATAGATGAGCCAACTCTTCAATCCTAACTTTGTACGTAGATAGCTGTTATCTTAAAACCAATTAGAAGATGATATGTGTCATATTTATATACAATAAGCATTTAAAAAAAATTAAAAAATGCATAGTCAACATTCCATGCCAATATAAATTTTAAGCGATAATAGACATATCTATTATTCAAATTCAAACTTGGAGATGACGGTTCATCCTTTAATGGACTTGAATTATAACCATTCTTATCCTCTATCGTCGCTGCGTAGTTATCCAGTTGGTGCTAGCAATGGGCTGAGCCCTCTCGGTATTGATTGGTCTCCTCGGTAGTAGAGCTTGTTTCTGGGATAGGCAAAGGCCCAAGCCCATATGGTGCTAACCGGTCAGGATGTCCTCTCCAGTTACCCCATGAAGTTTTATTACGCATGGCATGATGAGACTTGAATTCGGTTGCTGTTTCTCTTATTGAGGCATGTGTCAGAGTGCCTTTTCGCCTTCACCTCCTTTGCACATCAACCGTCAACTCCTATTTAATGCTCATTGGGTCTTGTTTTCCCTCCTCTTTTAAACTTCCTTCTCTTTTATGTTTCTTGCTTAGTATTCTAGGTTCTTGCTTACTGTTTTGGGCGATTTTTCCCTTCTTTCTCTTGCGACTATTCTTCTTCATTCAAGGCTTCTTCCTCTTCCAAGGGCAAGGCTGTGGTTTTTGCTCACGACTCTTCACCACCTCACGACCTCTCTGCTTGAATAGTTGTTGCTCCTCTGCTTCTCTATAGTCCTCGACTATTTCTTCCTATGAACAGGAGAATGCTTGAAACAAGTACAACATTCCCGATTCTGTTGGTTTGAAGGTACCCACTCCAAACCAGAAAGCTATTGATGTAAAATGTATGGTAGTTTCTGTTGCCCTTTACTTTGCAATGTTTACTATGGGGTTTCCATTGCCCTTTGTGCAACTAGTCCGCGATGTGCTAGGCATCCTAGGGCTCACCCCTGTTCAGTTAGTGCCTAATGCCTAGAGGATTTTGATGGCTTGCTTCGTTTTGTTGCGAAAGGTACTGGAACCCTTGGGCAATGAGTACCCAAACTTAACAGCCTGTGAATTTTTGTCCCTTCATGGGTTTAGGCGTTTGGAGGGGAACCTTTGGAGTTTTAGATCCCGTAGGGCACAAGTTGAATTAGAGTTAAAGTATAGCCATGTGAAGGATTGGACCAACAAATTTTTCTTGATCACTGGCTCTGGTTGGGAATTTCCCGTTGATGAAGTTCCTAATTGGGAATTTTCTATTAGGGCATGCTGGTCTCCTGTTCCTGATGGGGAGGATTTCAAGGTTATTCTTTCCCCATGTGAGGAGGCCCGTGTGAAGTTAGTAGATTCTTGGGCCTAGGCTCACTCCCATTTATGCTTTTTGGATGTGCTTTTGACCCCCAGCAACATTGAGAAGTTCTTGATGGTTCCCAGTTGGGCTCATATATCAGGACGTGAGTTTTTGGGTGCATCCTCGCCGGTGGGTGGTTTGAAAAAAAAGAAACGCCTTGGTGCAGATAGACCAAAAAAGAGAAAACTCAAGAGGGCTCAGGTCTCACCTTGTTCAGAAGAGTCTATATCATCGAAGCGTGACTCCATGCTCCCTTCTGCGCCAAGTGGAGGTAGTAAGTTGGCTCCTCTTCTGGAGAAACTAAGCAAAGCGATGCCCCAAGCTAGTGGAGGTAATAAATTGGCTCCTCGGCTAGTGAAAATACCTATCAAGCAAGTGAGAGCACGAAGCTGGTGGCACCTCGGGGGAAACTGAGTAAACTATCTACTTTTATAGTGCCATCAGCTCTTTCCTTGGATGACGTGATGTCTCTTGCTGAAGAGGATCTTGAGGCCATAATTACGGTGGAAGCTGCTACTATGGCTGCTGCTCAGCCCTAAAACACATCGGCGGATGATTTGCCAAAGAAAGGCGATGATAGCCCTCTGGAGGAGGATGACGTCATCCTTTTTAATCTTGACTTGCTGGTACCTCCATCTACTCAAGCAGACTTCCAATCCTTCGAGACTACTCTGCCTACATTGCCTTTGTCCCCGCCTTCCACTGCTCAGTCCCTTGATGTTCCCGTGGAACCTTCACGGGTGGAAAATGTTGAGGGGCGGACATGTCGAGGAGGAATATGTCGAGGAAGCAGCAGCAAGTTCTGGCTCGCCTCTTGCTTTGATGATATCTGGTGGAGTTACTCTCGACTTGCCTTTTGTTTTCCCAACCCTTTCTCTTGCTAGTGGGAGCAAGGTTTAGATCCCTTCTCCCCGTCTTTATTGTTTCCCCTAGGGGAGAGGGCGAGCCATCCTTGATTGTTCTTGAGGAAGATCTTCAAGTTAATTAGGGACTATCTAATCGGGATGAAACTAAAATGTGTTTGAGTCCACATGTTGAGGCACCTGTTAGCATCCCGCTTGGTCAGGCTGACAGGGCTTCCCTTCGGGGACTTTTTGCTAATACCCCTTTTTAGGCCTTTAACCCAAGAAGATCTTCTAGCCCTCATCTATCGAGCTCCTCGTCTTGAAGAGGCTTTCAGCGCCGGTAATCTTCTTGTACCCACTTTTCTTTTCTGTATATTTTTCTTGTTATTTCTTGAAAAGATATAGATATTATTATTTATTAATTTTTTTAGGGGGTTGACCGCCTTGCTGCTGACTTGGTGGAAGACAGATTACGTCTGGAGGAGGAAAAGGATCAAACGACCAATGAGTTGACCCAACTAGAAGCTCGTTCCCACACGGCTGATGATGAATTCGCTGCTCTTCGTGCACAGAGTCACTTTAGGGAGAGTTGGCAAGTTTTGCTGTGGACGCCGGCTACTACCGCCAAGAAGTGGTTGTCCTCGGGAAGGAGTGAGATGATCTTGCTACCTGCCTAAACCAAGGGAAGAACATTGAGCAAAAGCGAGATGACTTTGCTGCTTGTCTTTGCTAGGTAGAGATGGCCGTGCAGGAACGGGATGATTTGGCCGCTTGCCTTTGTCAAGCAGAAGTGGCCGTGCTGGAGAGGGACGACTTGGCCGCCCAAGTGGAGGTCTTCAACAAAGAGAGCGATGAACTGGCCACTCGGGTGGAGCTTGCTTTGAAAGAGCAAGATGACTCGATTGTCAGCCATGATCGGGCAAAAGCAGAGCTTGAAGAGTTGAACGTGGCCAAGTCTGACTACACCTCTCGTCTGGTTTCCCTAGAAAATGAGCGGCAAGAGCTAATCATAAAGTTGGGTGGGCGGAAGGCGTGAAAGTAGAGGTTGAGAAGACTTTGATTAAGGTGAAGAAAATAGTGATAATGTGTATCTTCAATTTAGCGCAGTTGTCAATTTTGCCAGAAAGAAAATCTTTATTTTTGAGAAAAATGTGTATAAGCTAACTCTAGTCTTGGGGGAATTGCAACAAGACCTCAATTGGTTTCTTTCCCAACTAGCCGCCACTCTCAAAGTTTGGGCGCGAGCCTAGGGTATTGGTTTCAAACTTGGTATAAAATAGCTTCATGAGCTTCTCCTCACCAAACCAGAGACAAACCTGCACACTTTGGAGTGGAAATCTATTCATGCCAGTGAGGTTGCTCTGCATGTTTGTGACTCCTTCGGCCGGGTTGAGATGCCAAATGCTTTCCCTCACCCATCTTAAGACTTGTATATTTTTAAGGCTTTGTGTCCCATAAGGGAACTTTTTATCTTTTCCTAATGCTTTGCGTGTTATGATATTTTTGTTGTTATTATTTTTAAAGCTTTGTAACCCGTGAGGGAACAATTTAACTTAATCAACCCCATGAGATTTTGCTTATTTGATATTAATCACCTTTTGCTATTTCTTAGTAATCTGCTCAAAGATACGTTCTGCATACCTTATCCTTTTAACAGCCTTAGTGGGAGAGAATGTGTTAACAAGAGATCCCTCGACCGTTTTACCTTTAAATAATAGGCTAGTGGGAGCGTCCCTCAACCACGTCGCCTTTTGGCACGAAGGTGTTAACGGGAGATCCCTCGATCGTTTAACCTTTAATTATTAGGCTAGTGGGAGATCCCTCGACTACGTCACTTTTTGGCAAGAATGTGTTAACAGAAGATCCCTCAACCATTTTACCTTTAATTGTTAGGTTAGTGGGAGATCCCTCGACCACATCACCTTTTGTCTTCAGGTCTTGGTCACATTATTTGAGGTTGTCAAAAAGTCAAAGAAATGTGGGAACAATGTGTAGGTATTTATTATTGAAAAATGATATCAATAAGTAAATTAATAAATGAAAGAAAATTTACATATCTTTCCTTTAGACGTAGTACTTTCGTAAATGTTCTACATTCCATGGGTGGGATAACTCACGCCCTACGGCATCTTTGAGGTGGTAAGCTCCCTATCTGTGGCTTGCTACTAGAACATAAGGTCCTTCCCATCAAGGGCCTAATTTCCCTTCTTCTCCCATGGTGACACCGGTTTCCTTCAGCACTAAATCGCTAGCTTTGAAAGATCTGGGCCTCACTCGTTTGTTGAAGTATTGCTCTGGTATCTTTTTAAAAGCTGCAATTGTGACTTCTGCATCTGCCCTTATCTCTTCCAACAAATCTAGGTTTTCTTGTAACCTTGCTATGTTTGTTTTTGGATCAAAGATTTTCCTTCTGTAGCTTGGTAACCTGACTTCCACTGGTGCCATTGCCTCACTTCCATATGCTAGGGCGAAAGGTGTTTCGCTCGTTGAGATTTTTGGTGTTGTTCTGTAAGCCCATAAAATCTCTAGGATCTTGTCGGCCCATAGCTCCTTTCTATCACCCATCTTCTTTTTCAATATTCCCATGATGGTTTTATTAGTTTCTTCAACTTGCCCGTTTGCCTAGGGGTGGCCTGGGGAAGAATACTTGACTTTGATTCCTAGCTCCGCACACCATTAGCGATAAGGTCCGGAATCGAACTACCTTCTGTTATTAGAAATGTAAACTGAGGTATCCCAAATCTGCATACTACTGCCTTCCATAGGAACATTGTCACAATTTGGGCTGATATTGTTGTCATTGCCTCAGCCTCTGCCCATTTCGTAAAGTAGTTGACAGCTACAATGACGAACTTGGTTCCGCCTTTGTTGGGAGGCATAGGGCCTACTAGGTCTACTCCCCATTAGGCGAATGACCATGGTGAAGTTATAGATCACAACTCCACGGGAGGTGCGTTTGGAATTGGTGCACAGATCTGTCACTGGACACACCTTTTTGCAAACTCCTTTGCATCTTTGAGTGTGTTTGGCAAATAATATCCTGCCCTTACAATCTTTGTGGCGAGTGATCGTCCTCCTGAATGACTCCCACATATCCCCTCGTGTATTTCCTTCATTACGTATTCTTCTTCCTCCTTTGTTACACATCTTAATAATGGGTTTGAAAAACCTCGCCTGTAAAGTACCCCGTTTACCATAGTAAACTGAGTTGCCCTGCTTTCTAACTTCCTCGTCTCTTCCCAGGATGGGGCAAGATCACCCGTCTCTAAATATTTCCTTATATTATCAGCTCATCCCGACGTATTCTCTCAAATCTGCAAACTTTTCTCTCCTACTGCTGGACTGGCTACCGTTCATAGATCAACCTTCCACGACAACACCTCTTCCTGCCTTGTTGAGGCTGCTTGTGCTAATCAATCAGCCTTGAAATTATCTCTCGAGGTATTTTCTTGATTTGAAAGCACTTGAGGCATTTGCATTATTCCTAAAGCTGGTGGAGATATTTTGAGTTTGATCCCTCTTACCAAGTATTCCCCAGTGATTTGCCCAACCACTACCTGTGAGTCTGCTTTCATTTCAATCTCCTGCCCCCCTAACATCCTTTTTATTGCTAAACTAGCGAGCATGGCTTCGTATTCAGCTTCGTTGCTTGTTACTTTGAAGTCTAATCGTACTGCATGTTATGACTCTCCCCCTTCATTTGTCACCACATAAATACCAACTCCTCCCCCTATTTGGAAGGATGATCCATCCACATACACTTGCCATGGATTCTTCTTGAGTGACTTATGTGCTTCTTATCGAAAATTTCAAAACTCCGCTATGAAGTCAGCCAAGATCTGTCCTTTCGTGGCGCTCTTTGGTATGTAATTGATGTCATACTTACTTAATTCAATTGACCATTTGACTAACTGCCCCAAGGTGTCCAGTTTTTGCAACACCTTTTGTAGAGGTGATGAGGTAATCACCTTTATCAAATGGGCTTGGAAATACGGTCGTAATCGCCTTGCTGGTACCACTACGGCGAAGGCAACTAACTCAACTTTTGGGTACCTGGTCTCAGCTCCTCTCAGGGCCCTACTTACGTAATATACAGGCTTTTGTTCCTTCCGCTCCTTTCGCACCAAGGCTACTGACACAGTGTCCAGGGTCACTGCCACGTATAACGACAACTGCTCCCCTTGCTTGTTGTGGCTGAGCAATGGTGGGTTAGCCAAATAATCCCTTAGCTGGGTGAACGTTTCTTCGCACTTGGCATCCCAATGTTGTGCTTTCTTAAGCACCTGAAAGAATGGAATGCATTTATCTGTTGATTGGGATACAAACCTGTTAAGAGCGGCTATCTTTCCTACCAACTTCTGCACTTTGTTCTGGTTTGTGGGCGACCTCATTTCTATTATTTCTTTTAATTTCTTGGGAATTGCTTCAATTCCTCTCTCTGACACCATAAAACCGAGGAACTTTTACAATTGCACTCCGAATGCACACTTCGTTGGGTTGAGCTTCATTCGATATTGCCGTAAGACCTGAAAAGCCTCCCTAAGGTCCTTCACATGCTAGGCAAACTCCATACTATTTTTCAACAGATCGTCGACATATACTTCCATGTTTCTCCCAATCTAGTTTTTAAATATTTTGTTTACTAAACTCTGGTAGGTTGCCCCAACGTTCTTCAAGTTGAAGGGCATTACTTTAAAGTTGTATGGTCCTCGGTCAGTTATGAAAGCGGTTTTCTCTTGATCAGCTTCATTCATCCTGATTTGGTTGTATCCTGAGTAGGCATCCATAAAACTTTACATCTTATGCCTTGCTGTTGCGTCTACTTTTAAATCTATCCGCGGCAATGAAAAACTGTCTGTTGGGAAAGCCTTATTGAGTTCTGTGAAAGCCACACACATTCGCCACTTCCCGTTGGATTTTTCCACCAGCACTATGTTGGACAGCCACTCCAGATCTTGTGCTTCTCTGATGAATCCTTCTGCCAGTAATCGATCCACTTCCTCCACGATTGCCTCATACTTCTCTATACTGAAATTTCTTTTCTTTTGTTTTACTAGGTGCACCTTTGGATCTATACTCAATTTGTGTTCAATGATCTCCTTGCCAATCTCAGGCATATCCTTATGACTCCATGCAAACACATATTTATGGTCTAAAAAGAAGTCTATTAATTGTTGTATTTCTTCCTTTGTCAATTTAGTCTTGATCTTCACATGGCTCTCAGGACCCTGCTCAAGAGTGACTAGTTCTAGGGGTTCATCTACCTTTCCTTACTTCAAAGTACTTCATCTCTAGTTTCCAGTTATGTCATCATTACCTGGGGTGCTGGCGAGAGGACCGTCCCCTCCTCAGTATCCACAATATTGACTTCTTCTTGTCCTACTTGAGCTCCTGCACATAACACAATCTGGCTTGGACCTGCTCGCCTCATACCTCGCCTATTCCAGTTCTCATTGGGAACATCATTTTCAGATGATAGGTCGAGATGATAGCCTTTAAGGTATTCCACGTGGGTCGCCCAATGATTGCATTGTATGCTAACCTAGTTCTCACCACTAAAAACTCAGTCATCAACGTGGCAACATGAGGGTCCGTGCCTACAAATATTGGCAATGTTATGGACCACATTGGCTGTAATGTGTCTCTACTGAACCCTTTTAATGCAGTTGGTGCTAGTTTCAATCGATCCGCATCGATTTCTATTTTGCTGAAAGCATCCCAGAATAGGATATGCGCCGAACTTCCATTGTCAATTAGTATTCTTCTTGTGGTAAAATTGGCCACCGTCATTGCTACCACCAAAGCATCAGCATGAGGATATACAACCACCCGGCAATCCTCGTCACCAAAAGATATTGTGGGGGATATATGCACTTGGGGCTGCTTGACGGGTCTCTCCACATTAAAAACTTCCTCATACCTCACCCACCTAGCATATGCCTTCCTTCTTGAATAAGTTGGGCCACCTCTCGGATACCCGCCGACGATCGTATGTATTTCACCCAGGGGTGGGTTTCTGCGGGTATCATCCGCTCTGGGTCTCCGGTCATGAGGTTCATGAGACCTCTTCTCTTTTCTCGGTTATTCCTGTCACTTGGTTTTCACTCCTTTTTTTGTACTCGAGTTTTCGATAGTTTGTATGTCTTAGGGGGGGGTTAATGTTCTGGGCAATCGGGCATTCCAACTCGCCACTGCCTTTCATGTTTTCTACTTTTCGTTTCAAGTTGTGGCAGTTCTCGGTCCCATGTCCCATCGTTTTATGGTAAGTACAATACTTCTAGATCTGTAGTTCGTTGCTCTCTTTTTGTACTTCTTCCATCACTTTTTCCTGATTGTGTGCATTGGAGTAGTGCACATAATTGCCATCATGTCTTCTTAAATTACTATCTCACCTTAAATCTTGTTGGTCTTTCTTCGCCTTTTGACCCCCATCTCAGTCTTTCCTCTGTCCTCCTTTCAGTTCCCACTCACTCCTTCTTTCTGGTTGGGTGGTCAAGGCGATGAGGGTGTCTTCAGCATTAACAAAATCATCAGCCCTATCCATAAACTCTCGTAAAGTGGAAGGGGTTTTCTTGGCCAGTTCCGCCATAAAAGGGCTCCTTGGCCAAATACTTCCCAACAACGCTACTAGCATGATTTTCTCATCTTGATCGTCAGCTATCATCTTCTCTTTATTGAAGCGTGTTAAATACTATTTCAAACCTTCATCTTCTCTATGTTTGACAGTTAATAAATATACAGTTGGCCTCCTGCGTCTTCTGCTCACCATGAGCTGTGTCAAGAACTGTCGGCCCAGCTTTTCGAAACTTTCTATGGAATTTGGTTGTAATGTTCCGAACCATCATCTCGCCGATCCCTTTAGAGTCAAAGGGAAAACCCTACACGCAATTTCTCCCAGGAATCCGTGACCGAACCATCCTTTTGCCGATCCCTTTAGAGTCAAAGGGAAAACCCTACACGCAATTTCTCCCAGGAATCCGTGAAGTGTCATATGGGCTTTGAAAGTCTCAAGATGCTACATAGGATCTTTTGAGCCATCATATAGATCTACCTACAGGACCTTGAATTTCGGAGGCAGAGGCATCGCCATAATTTCCACAGAGCACGGCAGATTTGTGCTGGAAAGCAACTGGTCGACCGAAGAGGACGTTCCTATCTTCTCAGCCATCTCATCATATTTATCCATCAAGCTGCGCACGTCGTGGTGTAACTTCTTCGTTTCCTCGTCCTCCTGGTGGCCTTTACCAACACCCGCACTGTTTGCCTCCATCTCTACCCTGTCAACCTGACTGGTGTCGCATCCTCGCCTGACGTCCTATTTCATGATTTGAGAGCCTCATTCTCCTTTCATAGTGAGTCAACCTTTGTGGTAAGTTTCTTTATTATCTCCTTTATTTCTGCAAATCTCTCCTACATGCTCTGTGAAGTTTCTCCCTGATCTCTAGTTGCCTGAGACCGTGTGGTGATGGACATGTAAAAAGCACGCTAAGTGTGAGACTCAAAGATCCCACAGACGGCGCCAACTGTTATGGACGTGTTTTTCCGCCATCACCAAACGATCGCCTGCAACCAAAGAATAAGGAGGCTTGGGGTTTCGAGAGAACACCTCCGATGCCTAAGTCAGTAACCGTAAATAACTCTTAATATCAAAGAAATCAGATCCTCTTTACGGACGTACCTCAGTTCTCCTTTTATATGGAGCCTTTGAATCATTCTGTTGTTTAAGCGATAATAGACATGTCTATTATTCAAATTCAAACTTGGAGATGAGGGTTCATCCTGTAATGGATTTGAGTTGTAACCGTTCTTATCCTTTATCGTCATTGGGTAGTTACCCAGATGGTGTTAGCAGTGGGCTGGGCCCTCTCGATATTGATTGGTCTCCTCGGTAGTAGAGCTTGTTTCCGGGATAGGTAAAGGCTCAGGCACATATGGTGCTAACCGGTCGGGATGTCCTCTCCACCTGCTTTTATTGTTTCATGCATGTAGGCTTCGTTGCACAAGAGATACATGAAAAAATATCTATAGATAAATATTTTAGTTATAAAAGAGATCTTATAAAAGTAAATCTACAAACTGATATGATTTGATGTAGTACACTAGATAGTAAAGTTACTTTTAGGAGATGGTTGGTGAATGAGATGAGTTGAAGAATCTGTGAATGATAGTGAAATGATTTGAGTTAAGATGTTATATGTGATTTTGGAAAATGATAGAGACAAAATTGAATACAAATATTATAAAGTTAAAATATTATTATAATATAATTTTTTTAATACAATTTTAGTTAGGAAATTTGAAAAAACTAAATTATTTTTTGTGTTTTATTTGAAAGTTTGGGAGAAGTTATAATGATTAGATAAAAAAATTTAAAATTTAAAATTAAAAAGTATTTGTGTTTCAGTGATGTTTAAGAAGTAAGTTATGAAAGATTTTAAGGTTAGATGAGATAAAATATATTTATTCAAAAATTTCTTTTTATAAAATTAATTTAACGTATCATATGAAATAATGTCTAAATTTATACATTGCCATAAGTGGTTGTCACATAGAAGTACTGATAGCTTTTTCTCGAGAACGAACTCATAGGCTTTTCTCGCTCCTTTCTCGCTACTCTCGATATATTCGTCTGATCTCTCATACTCTTGCTGGTTATTTTTTTATAAAGCTATTTAAAAACACAAGAAAGATGTTTTGTAGGCCGATAGGAGAATTTTAGTGAAGTTTCGTACTGGGCGACGTCTTTTTGAAAAGTTGCTTAACTCTAAAAAAAAAATTTTAAAAAAATGAAAAAAAAAAACTCAGAAAAAGACAGAAAAAAAAAAATCAAACGAAAAATAAAGTTGGCTTCCAGCGCAGGCTCTCTGAATGGGTTCCATAGAATATTACTCAAAAACCTATTATAAAAACAAAGCAATCAATAATTTGCACAAAATACCATTGTCTGGTAGCAGTTTCATAGGACCACTTGATCAGGCAGCTTGAATTCCAGGACAGGGACATTCGGTGATTCATATTAGGGTTGTTTAGGTAGTGAGAAGAGATCACGAGATGAGATAGTTTTAGATGAGTTGTATAAAATATTGTTAAAATATTATTTTTTAATATTATTATTGATTTTAGATTTAAGAAAGTTGAATTGTTTATTATATTTTGTATGATGATTTAGAAAAGTTGTAATGATGAGATGAGATGGGTTGAAAGTGTTTCTGTATCCAAACGGGACTTTAAAATGTCTCGATTTTTCAAGACCATTTAGTACGTACTCCATCAACTTATAAGTCTTGTTTGTTTTCACAATTCATATTAACTCATCTCATCTAATCATTATAACTTTATCAAATTTTCACATAAAATAAAATAAATAATTCAACTTTTTCAAATTCTAAAATAAACATTGAAGCAAATACAAAAACAAGGTAAAAAATGATTGGTTTTCTTTAAAGACAGTGAAAGGAAGGAACAATTGATACAACTTTTTGTAAGGTGGGAACCTCTGATGATAAGGATATGAAATATAAGAGATTTGGTCAAATTCGCTTGGCTCCTTCTGCATTTACCTGAAGTTGTTTAATTTTTCTAGTTGGCTTCTCAACGTGCGTGGGAGTATTTCTAAATTGTAAAACGTGTTTGAATAAAAAAAATTGTAGTTAATTCTCATCCCAAGATCACCGGGAAGCTGGCGGGGAGAACCTCATTCTTCTTCTATGTTGTCCATTAATAAAGATGCAACGTTCAATTTATAAACTTGTTTATCAACACGTACGGGTGTAAAACTTATATCTCATTAGTTAATATATAAAAAAATATTGATCTTTTACACACAAAAGATATATAACTAACTAGTACTGCTATATCCACAAATGAATTATACAAAAACAATTTTATAAACTGACGTGATTTTTTCTAATCCGTTAGATCTACTTTATAATAAAAGTAAATTTACAATCTAATGAATCAAATCAAGTCATGTCAGTTTGTGAGATTGTTTTGTGTAATCACTTTGTGGTTAGAGTATTTTCCTTAACTAATTATCCAGCAAGATTCGTATTGTGGATGATAATTTAAATTTTAAATTTATTTAAAAGAACACAACATATATAGTACAAGATTCAGGGGTTTCTAGGGTTGGCACAAAAGGGGTTACAAAAGAGAAAATAGTGAGAGAAAAATTTATTTCAAGATGCATTACAAATGTCACTTTCCTTAAGATAATATTCGCCCCCACCAATAATGGTATGCACACAGGTTACAAGCAAATTTACCTTCAAGGTAGAATAAAGCCCATAACAAATTTGTTTGTCTAACTGTGTTATGCACACAAAATTAGACCCCAAATCTCTTAGATTTTACAATTCAATCAAGAGATTAGAAATATATTCTTTGTAGGGAACATATTTTACTATTTTTCCCAAGCCTTGACGTGTTGCCTATGTCGCGCACGCCCTTTCACGCCTTATTCAATGTCAAGAATTAAAAACTCACTGTGACAGAAGAGTAGCTCGAACTGCTGCCCTTTCGGCAAATCTAGAGCCTCAATACCACTAAACCAAGTAAAGGCTACTGGTATAACTCTAGACCCAAAATTTTATAACCCTCATAAACTTCCCATAACTTCTCTCTTTCCAAAATAATTCACAATATCCAAAAATAAATCTCCAAAATATTATTAATAATAAATATAATATATATTATTTAAAATTATTTCTAACGATCTCCCACCATTTTCAAAATAGATCTTAGTTAGAATAGGAAGATTTATACATAAATGAAGTTGTTTTTTGGACATAAACCTTCACACAGTGAAAATATATCAAAGCTAACTAGAATGACATAGTAGTCATGCTTTGAACTAGTGATTCTATACAATTAGCCGGATTGTAACACCCCGTTCCTGTAGAATAGAGTTGTTACTAACATTCATAACATAATCCCCGGTAAAGAGATTCATGTCCTAAATTACCTCATTTTATTGAAAAGCATCAAAAATTGAATTGAACATAACTGTTTTTGAAACATGAAACTGAAAGATAAAAGAAAAACATAAACTAAGCTAATTCTTGTGAAATTAACACTTATTCCTTTCTAAGTCTTTACACTAGATCTACTCCTGGCCATCCAGCTCTACGTCATCATAATTACCATTTGTGAAAATTAGACATAGAAGAAAACAGGAAGACAAACAAAAATGAGTCGAATACTCAGTAAGTAGCACATTATACCGTAAAAATACATCTTAGCCTAGCATAGATTTGATTTCTGAAGACTCTTAACAACATGCATTTAGTAGCACAAATTCACAATCATACGCATAACATAACTTTTCTGAAAATCGACTTTACATACATGCATATATCGTCATAGATCGACATAGCATATGTATTTATCATTAACATTAGCGGAAGCATGCATAATCATGGCAAACATGTAACGTGAATGCATAATAACTTGTTTATCTTGTCTTAACATGAAGTGAAAACGCTTGAGTCCGTGTTTCACTTAACTTGCATAATCTAGAGTGAAACACACTTGGGTCCGTGTTTCACTTAACTGAATAACATGGAGGGAGACACGCTTGGGTCTGTGTTTCACTAACTTACATAATCTGGAGTGAAACACGCTTGAGTTCATGTTTCACTTAACTGAATAACATGGAGTGAAACAAGCTTGGGTCCATGTTTCACTACCTTGCATAATCTGGAATGAAACACGCTTGAGTCCGTACTTCACTTAACTGAATAACATGGAGTGAGGCACGCTTGAGTCCGTGTTTCACTTAACTGAACAACATGGAGTGAAACACGCTTGAGTCCGTGTTTCACTTAACTAAATAACATGGAGTGAAACACGCTTGCGCCCGTGTTTCACTTAACTGAATGGTTAACCAAGCTTGAGTCCGTGGCACTGTCTTTAATACTTCTTATGTTTCTTAATGCATGAGAATTCATTACGCTTCATGAACTTTCTTAACATGGTATATCCTTGTTCTTGACATAACATAACATGACGTATTCTTGTACATGGCATAGCATAACATGAAATTCTCTTGTACATGGCATAGCATAACATGACATGACATAACATGATCTGAACATTTTATGACATTCCGTGGCATATATGATCTAAATACTACATGACATGGCATACATAATCTAAGTACTACATGAACATGGCATACATGATCTAAGTACTACATGAACATGGCATACATAATCTGGCTATTCTATTACATGACATACTTGACTCAAATTACTGCATGAACATCTCATGGCTTCCATGTGATTTTGGTAACATTCATTCATTCAAGCAAAATCTCATATTTCATCAAAGATCGTGAAATGAAATCTAACCTTGACGTGGCGTAGATAATCATCATAAACACATCATACTTTCATACATAACAATAATATTCACAATACGCATGCATTTATATGATCATACTATTTACCTCTTAGCGTTGCTTCCACAATCTCACGTCGTGGCTCGAGACCTATACGAAGTACTAATCGTCACTAACTTTCCTGGAAAGACGTGTCTCTAAATGCTTAAAATCATATGTAGATATAATTTAATTCCACTAAGATTAATACATAATAATATTCTTCAAAACTCATAACATATTTCTTGACTTATATTAAAATATAACTTAATAATTTTATAGAAATCTAGTTAAAAGTCAATTGGAATATTAACTAAATAATAGGCTCAGAAATAGTTTACAAAAATGATACTTTAAAATTATGCTTTAAATTCCTTAAATAAGTCTGGTAAAAATAAGTCTCTGCCTCATATATATATATATATTCAATTAAAAGCTAAGCCCATTAAAACAACGTACCAGAGTGTTTTATGAACATAAACCCAGCCCAACCTACCATATCACATGAAACACATCTAACAAGACTCAGCTTAATAGGAGGGCATTTCAGGAAAACAAACATAACCGGGCAGGGGCATTTTGGGAAGGTTGAAGGTAAAGGAAACACAGGCTTATGGGGGGAAAACAATAGATCGAGCAACTGGGACTCACCGAGAGAGGGATCCATTGCAACGAAGGGTCGGGGTGGCTGGCCAAGATCCACGGTGGCTAGGAGTGGTCGGCGTCGTACTGGGCTTCTCTGAGCAGTGGTGCGGTACAAGAGAGAGAGTGAGTTTAGAGAGAGGATCTGTCAAGCCGACAGGAATAGAGGGAGGGGATGGTGAGTGTGACGACAGTGGCTTACCTGAGGGAGTGGGTGTGACGGTACTAGGATGGCCGTCAGTTTCTAGCACCATGGGTGGTGCTCCGATGCCCCTTGAGGTGGTTGGCGACAGCAGCACAAGCACACGGCCAAAGAGTCACTGCTGATAAAGAGGGAGAGAGAAATCAACGGGTTGGGCTCAAATGGTGACGACGCAAGTCAAGGTGGGGAAAAAGCTCGTTGTCAGCGGCTCTTGTAGTAGTTTCCTGCGAGGTGGCTAACTTGGTTGAGGGAGGTGGGTTCTTGATTTGTAGAAGCTACTATGGTGGCTATGTGTATAAGGTTTCTTGTGTTTATTTTTGGAGGTCACGGGGTAGGTTTCATAGATGAGGGGAAGGGAAGATATCGTGAGTGATCTGGAGGGAGGTTTGAATTCGACTAATCTTTGGAAAACTATTCCCATAAGGAAAGAATCACTGAGGGGATATACATACTGAAAGGATTTAAGAGTTTTGAAGTGTTTAAATAGAAAGTCAGTTTCTATTCGGGAAACTACCCAAACTGGGAGACCAAACAAAAAATAAAAGAGGTGAATAGTTTACAGTAGAGAAATCTTATTCAAAATAAAACTCTAGTGGCTTCTGTGAATATTAATAACCATATGATAATACTTCTATTAAAATTAACCATGTAAAATCTAATAAAATAATAATAATAATAATAATAATAATAATAGAATATTTATAGTTATATGAAAAATACATAAAACTCATCTTATGGTCTAATCTTAGGGTCGGGTTGTTACACGGATATATCTCACATATAAATTTTCATAAAAGCCGACATGTGGATTGACCTTGTGTTTATATCCTGGTTTCATGAGCGCTCTAGAGACAATGTCTAATTTGCATAGGAGGCGGCACCACCCCCGACACTCATATAACTAGACTTATTGGTGTCATGCAACCAAACACTTTAATATAACCATGTTATAAGTCTATTAAGAAATTATTGCTCAGCCTCTCATTTTCATTCCAGTACCAAGCAATTAAAACCTTGGGATAGTAAATTAGTTTGAAAAACTAATTTTGATATCATAGTGCTTGCAAACCACAAACATATAATATATTTTGTTCATTGAACTCAAGTCATGATATGTTCAAGAGTATAGATGAGTTTCCATTATTGGTGATTTTATTGTTTTGGCTTTAAACCCATCCCTTTGATGTCCCACATCAAATCTCTTGCAAGTTTTTAGTTAATGGATATGCCATTTCCGACAATATCTCATAAAATAAATTGTAATTACTCAATCTATGAGTAATTAGCTTAATATGCCTCAACTTGCCATTATATATATGACTTAGGCCCGTGACAATATAGTCTGACTCTCACAATGCAAAGACACTGGTGGCATTAATTTTTGTCAAATCCGAGGTCTCTATCAATATTTTTTTTTATAGCCACTCTACCTCTTTGCAAGCATCGTCTGGCCTTTTTTTGGGACTAGCCTTGGTATCCCGATTGGCTGTAATTGGAAAGTTACGGTGCAGACTTGGTTTCGCTGTGCAAAATTATCGTCTCAAGTGGTTGTTATTGTGGGAATTCTCCCAGTGGTTATCACTTGGAGAATCTGGCAAAGGCGATGTTTGGCGGGTCGTTATGAATCTGCCTCTAACATTATTCACTCTATTCATCGGTGGATTAGTCTTATTTTCCATGATATGAATGTTGGTTCTCAATTATCTGGTTTTGATTTGCAGGTACTTGAGAGTTTGCATGTCCATCCTATGTTCCCCCCAGCTCGGCGTTGCAAAGTTATTGCTTGGCAACGTCCTTCGGCGGGCTGGGTCAAACTGAATATAGATGGTAGTAGTTTGGATAATCCGGGTGACTCAGGTATAGGTAGGATTATTAGAAATGATCATGGTAATCTAATTCATGTTTTTTCATCATTCATTGGTATAGGTTCTAATAATCGGGCCGAGCTTTTAGCCCTTCTTCATGAGCTCCAGGTTTGTAATTCCTTATCTTTAAATTATGTGGATATTGAGCTTGATTCTATGACAGTTATTTCTTGGTGGAGGAGTAAAAGATGTGGGGTGTGGTACCTAGAGGATTTCTGGGAGGATATTATGGGCATTATGAATTCCATGACTTGCTCAACTAATCATGTTTTTCGTGAGGGAAAACAAAGTTGCCAACTGGTTAGCCAAACATGGGGCTTCTGGAAATGATTCATTTTTTTCTCACTTGTTGGAAACTCCCCGGGCGCTGCATGGTCTTATCCACATGGACTAGTCCGGGCTGCCTTCGCTTCGTCTTAGCTAGTTTCGTTTGTCTTTTTTGCTTGTGGCTTTTGTTGTTCTCCAATTTTTATTTATTGTGGGTTTTTTTTTTTTTTTTCTACATGCTGGTTTTTCTTTGTATCCCAGATGCTTGTTTTTTGTAACCACTATTTTCCTCCGCCACAAGTAAGAGTTATTAATAAAATTGGGGAGGGGTCACGCTTGGATAGGTGACCCTAACTTTCTTAAAAAAGAAAAAAAAATAAAAAATAAACTTAGTCATCATGGTTGAGTAAGTTATGCATGCTTGCTTCTTTAATTTCAGGAAATCATTCATCCACCAAGGGAAAATATCCAACCACTGATTGATTTGTAACCATCATGCTCAGTTCCCAACTGGCATATATATATTTCTTCTACAACTGAACGAAACCTCCTTCTAAACCAAAGGAAATCTGTTCTACTCAATACCAAAATCCATGATATTTCTCAAATACCATAAAATGTTTTGTACAACTGTCCAAATAACTTGATCCTTTAAAAGCATTATATAAACAAAGAAAAATCATATATAGAAGTCACACATTTAAAAAAAAAAAAAAAATTGTGTGCATGCATATTCATAAATTAAATCATATCAATTCTAGGTATCTAGCATTTATGTGTTCTAAATAACATAAATTAAGAAAAACATTAACTTAATTATTAATATCAAATTTGAACATGTCTTCGCTTAGATATCCCTTCCCCACGAAATTATCGTTTTTCGTTAGTACAAATTTATCTAACTGAAAAACCAATTTAAACCCAAACTTATTCGCAGGACTACTAGATACAAAATTCTTTCCAACTTCTGGTACATGATACACATCATTGAGAGTAAGAACTTTTCTAGAGTTAAGCTCCATTTTTATCGTCCCTTTGCCTTTAACTATGCCAGTGGACGATTTCCCCATGTAAAGAACATGTCCATCTTCTCTTGGCTTGTACCTCTTCAACAGGCTTTTGTCCTTACAGACATGCCTTGTTGCTCCTTAATCAATCCACCAAAAGTTATTTCCTTCAAGAGTATTGATCTCAGAGATCATAACCTCAATAATCTCTCTAGAACTAGAGTCTTGTGTTTACTTTTTAATAAAAGGACATTCTCTTTTGTAATGTCCTTGTTTGCGACAATGGAAGCAACTTACTCCTATATTCTTCTGATTCTCATTTTGGAAGTGACTTTCTTTTCTTCCAAAACTATTCTTTCTCTTATAGTTTTCATATCCGGATTCATTGGGTTGTCCAAGTTTGTGGGTCTTTCATTCATCTACCACGTGCATGTTGGAAGTCAAAGAGTCACGCTCTTCATTAACGTCTCTAAGCCTAACCTCTTCTTCTATACGAAGATGTTGGCCTAATTCTTCTAGAGACATTTCCTCCCTTCTATGTTTCAAACTTCTTTTATAGTCTTTCCATGATTGAGGATGTTTATCAATAATGGAGAAAATCGATATGAATTCATCCATTTTCATCTCGTGTTGAGAGAATTGACTAAGAATATGCAAAATCTCATTGAATTGTTCAACAATAGGCCTAGAATCTACCATTTTATAATTGAAAATTTTGGTAGCCAGAAATTTCTTACTTGTAGCATCTTCTAAAAGATACTTAGACTCAAGTGCGTCCTATAGATCCTTGGAAGTTGCTTTGTTTTGGTAAGCATCAAACAATGTGTCAGACATTGTATTGCAAATATGTCCCTTGCGAATGTAGTCATCTTGTTCCCATTTGATCCTTGTCCGACTTTGAGCGATTGTCTCATCTTCATTTGTAGACGACCTAGGAGTGGTTAGAACATATACCACTTTGAGACTGACCAAGAGGAAGTGCATTTTCTTTTGCCAACGTAAAAAATTGGCTCCATCAAAGCATTCACGTTTTACAAAATCTGAAGCAAACTCTCTCAAACTATGTTCCATCTAATAATCAATATTGTCTTAACATTGTTGGTCCAAAAAGGGCCGCAAAAGAGAAAATAATGAGAGAAAAATTTGATCTAGGTGCGTTACAAATGTCGCTTTTCTTAAGACAATATTCGCCCCTACCATTAACGGTATGCACATAGGTTAGAAGCGAAATTACCTCCAAAATACAATGAAACTCAGAACAAGCCTGTTTGTCTAATTGCATTATGTACACACGAAATTAGACCCTGAATACCCTCATATTTTTACTATTCAACCAAAAGATTAGAAATCCGTCTTCTACAGAATGAACAGATCCTAATGATAAGTTTTGAAGAAATGAGAACTTTTGGGAGAAAGAGAATTTCAAAATTTCCTTCTTGAACTCTATCATCCTATAATTCGTAGGCCAATGGATCTATTTATAGAGGGCCAAATAATGTGAATGAAAAGTTGTAACTTTTCATTTTTCTGAAATCTGATCCAAACAGGTATATGTATTGTGTCTGTTACCAAGTGACATAAAGGTTGGACCTAGTCCAATTGTCACGATGCCTCTCCACCAACTGGTTGGCACCAGTGTGAACCACAGTGGGTGTGCTATGTGGGTTTTATTTTTCCCAAGCCTTGATGTGTAGCCTACCTCGCATGCGCCCTTTGACGCTTGCCCATTGTAGCGCTTGCCCCACACCTTATTCAATGTCAAGAATTAAAAACTAACTATGACATAGGCGTGCCTTGAACCTCAACCTTGGGCAAATCTAGAGCCTCAATACCACTAAGCCAATTAAAGGCAAATGGTATACCTCTAGACCTAAAATTTTATAAGCCTCATAAACTTCCCATAATCTTTCTCTTTTCAAAATATTCACACTTCCAAAAATAAATCCCCCAAAATATTATTAATAATAAATATAATATATATTAGTTTGAAAATATTTCCAACATCTACTTGTTTTTATTTGAATGAGATTTGAACAGTTAAATCCTCATATTTATTACCCATCATGACATTGGTTTAAAAGTCTCTAGGCCGGTTTAATGAGTGAAAATATTGCTTTTGAAAGATGCTTTAGAACATGTGAATAAAGAGAGAAAATTAAAGGTCAGGTTTTCTATCCTTTAGAACATGTATGTGAATAAAGAGCGAAAAATAAAGGTAAGGTTTTCTCGTTCTGATAGTGAAAAATTCAATCATGTTTTTTTCTTTTTTGTTGTTGATAATAATAGACCAATTCCATTCATAAATGAGGATGTACAAAGTTGACTTAAAAACAAGCCAGTTACAAACGTTAATAGCTTCTCAGCACACTTCCGTGATTGACATGGTCTAATCCAGACGGCAAATCTCTAAAGACCTAAGTCTAAGAGATAGCACAACTCTATCCAAGATAGAGTTAATAGTAACCGAGTGACAAAACCCCATACCCCGACAAAGCGGAGTAAGAGGCACTAACCCCACCATAAGCACCGCCTAAGCGGAGGGGGGGACCACTCCATTCGGACCAAAGTCTGAAGGCACTATTTTTAGAATTTTTATTTTCCTAGGAAATAAAGACAAGACATGAAATTAAATACAATGAAAAAATACACAAATTAAATACAATGAAAAAACACACTATTCTAGGCCTAGCCAACCTAAGCAAAAGCCCAGCCCGATTGCAAACAGTGGAGGGCACTTAGGGTTTTGTCTCTCGCTACAGCCACCGCCCCGCACCCTTTCCCTCCATTCTTTTATCCTCCTGCCTTTACCCGTACTCCTTCAATGACCACCGTCCACCCATACGAGCATCGGTCCTCCACCGGTGACCATCTCTTGCTACAACCTAGCCCGCCACCACTGCCGCCACCGTCCCTCTTGCATGAGCAACGCCCAACTTATGCTGCATGAGCATCGCCCAGCTTTTCCTCTCGCCCAGCTCCTCACCACCGTCCCACATGAGCATCGGTCATCTCTTGGGTTTTAAGTTTCCCCTCCACCCTCAAAATCCAGCTCTCTCCATCGCGACTCATCACCGGCTCAGGGGTCGCGATTCTCAAAATGGCACACACCAGAGGACAAAGTAGAACAGGGGCTTGTCACCTCCAGTGGCTCTTCACCCTGCATGTGTATCTCACCGAAACGTGAAGGATAATCTGAAGAATAGAGAGTTAGAAGCAGAAAACCATAGAGGAAAAATCAAAGAGAAAAGAGCAAGCAAAGAGTGTTTTTCCTTTATTCGAACTGAAGAAACACAAAAACTAACTAAACTAGAACGCAAGTTGAAGTTGAAGGCGGGGAGGGAGTGAGGGAGGGAGCCGAAGCTCCCACCCCCACCCCCTCTAACTGGTTTCGGAGTAGGGAAGTTTTAGTGAGAAGTAAGAGCTTCTCTCACTAGAGTCATCACCAATTCAATCATGTTATAACTATAAAAATCAACTGACATTTCTAATTAAAAGCTTGACTTAGAAATAATATTCCCATATGATCGTCAGCTACACTAGAATCTTGATTCTGCATATTCACTTAGGTTGATTATTTGTGTTTTTTTCTTTTTGTATATACGAAAGGCCCTATCACTTTTGATCAATTTGTATTTAGGGTTGTACAAAGAACCGCCGAACCGGCAAGGACCGACTTAGACTGGCCGTTAAAGCTCAAAACTGACCGAAACTGGTAGGGAGCCGATCGACTGTCGGTGGTAAAATATCAAAGCCGGCGTCGGCCGGTTCAGGTTTGAACCAGCCAAAAACCAATAGACCGGCCGACATCAGCATCTATTTTTTTAATATATATATCATTCTTAAACGACGTCGTTTCACTTAAATAAGTAAAACGGTGTCGTTCTGCTTCTTTGGTTTAGAAAAGAAAAAAAAAAGGGAACGACGCCGTTTGGCTAGCATCAACTGCCTATGGATCTACAGCTACCAAATCAGAGATAGACCGTCATTTATCAGATGGATGTGAGGCATTCAGCCAATCTTTTGACTTGCTGAATTGGTGGAAAGTGAATGAGCCTAACTATCCTATACTTACGAGAATTGCACGAGACGTGCTAGCCATGCCTGTTTCCATGGTTGCATCAGAGTCAGCATTTAGTATGGGAGGTGGTGTACTTGATCATTTTCGGAGTTCATTGGCTTTGAGAACTGTTGAGGCACTTATCGTACTCAGAATTGGTTGCGACATCCCTCAACGCCAATTGATATTCGAGACTCCATGGATAATGTAGAGAGTTTTGTAGTAGAATCTGGTAATGTGTTTTTCTCATTCAATTTCCATATTCATTTACTTTCATAATTTATTTTTTATTTTTTTCATTATCCTAATTTATTAATATTGATTATTTGATTTTTTTCTATATAAAGTTAGGAGCATCATTCATCTCAACTATTCATGACTGAAGAGTCGAAGATTGTATTGGCCATTGGGAATCTTCAAGAATGAAGATTTGTGAAATTTTATTCAAGAAAAGTTGTTATTTATTGCTTACTTGCTTAAGACAATTTGGTTTTGTCTATAATTTGTAATGTGTATTAGACATCTAGCGGAGTTTTTTTTTTTTTTTTTTTTTCTAGTAATTAGTATATAAGATAATAAGACTATAAAGTATTAGTATATATTTAGTAGTTATTAGTTACTAATAGTATATACATATTACATGACATTACAAATTTACAATTAAAAAGAAATTGAATTTATAAAATTACAATATCATAAAATTATGCAAAAAAAGTCTAAAATGTAGATGATCCAGAATAATAAATTATTAAATTGAACCCAAAAAAAGTTGAATTGGGTCTTAAAATGGGCCAAAAAGAATGGCCCAAACCGGCCCCAAAAGGGTGGCCCAAACCACCCCTTACCGGTGAACTGACCGTGAACCGGCCGGTTCTACCCCATATAATGTCGATTTTCAATCGGTTTTATAGAGGAAAAAGACCTTATCGGTCAGTTTCAGTTTGGGCCCAAAACCAAACCGATAGGTTGGTTTTTCAGCCCTATCTATATTTATGGCTTATATCTTGTTGTTATTGAGTTTTGTCAACAACATGAGAAAATTATGCTAGTATCAATACATTTGAATCTATTTGTGTTGGGTTATAATAGCTTATATTGCTGTTCATTTGATTTCTATTATATTTCTCTCTTTATATTTTTTAAAAACAAATGAAAGATAGTTTTAGTGATATTAGTCATTCCCTCACTTCTACAAGGGTCAATGAGGCAATTCTGGTCTTACGAACTGCTCGATCTCCTCGGCATCAATAAGGTGAGTCCAATCTTACGAACTGCTCAACCTTTCCTCACTTCTATGAGAGTCAATGAGGCAAATTCAGTTTAACGAGTTGCTCGACCTCCACCATGTCAACAAGGAGGGTTCGGTCTTATGCACTACCTGACGTTACTGCCAGGACGACATCTCGACCAACAAACGCCGGGTGTTTGCACTCGTGCCATAACCACTGCTAGCGAGTTACCTTCAGGAATGAGGCTTCGAAGTTAATGTGCCTCCAAGCTCCATAACTGTAACATCCCGCTCCTTTCTTCCTTCTGACGTAAGCAAATTCCAGGGATGGAATTTATTATGATGAGGAGAGGACGTAACTGTTTGCTTCTCTCTAGTGACTAAGAGTCTCGTTATGTGTCCCAGGCCCCGATGACTTTTTTTAAAAATATTATGTGATTTCCAAAGCTAACTTTGTGCTTTAAAGTTATAAGTATTTTAAATAGATATTCTCATCGTTATTTGACTAAGCAATATTTTAAATAAGACAATTATAATATTTTTGGAGTTAATATTTTTGAAGAGCTCCAAAAATATTATAATTGTGGGAAATCATTTTATTAAATGATTTCAGTTATTTAAAATATTGTGTGATTTAAATTATGTTGGAAGTTTTAATTAATTTAATAGTTATATTAAATGAGACTTCATCATTTTATTAATGATGAAGGAATATTATTTTATAGACTAAAGTTAGTTTAAATAATATTCTATTTTAATTTCTCTCAGTGCTTTTAATTAAGTTAACATTTACGCATTTTCAAATCAGTATTTGAGGTCCATTGTAGATCGTTTTGTAGATCTGAAGACAATGGATTTTAGGATAAAACCGCAGTCCCTCTCTCTTTCACCCTCACTTTTCCCTCCCTTCTCTCTCTCCTCCCTCTCCTTCAGCTTGCCCAGTATGCAGCTCCCCTCTCCCTCATCGATCCACTCCACCTCACAGCCTGGCACTGTTGTGTGCCGGCAGGCCTCACCGCCGCCGACACCGGCACCACCTCCCTCTGGCGAGCTCCCCCATCCCGGCCTCTCTCTCTCACGCTCTCCCTTTCTCTCTCTCAGCAATGCACAACCCGAACGAGCTTGATGCTGTGTTGCGTCGCCCAACGGCGCCACCACCTCCACAGTAGCTTCCCCTTCCATCAACCAGCCTCCTCCAGCAAGCTCGGACCGCCTCCATCTCGTCGCCGTCTACTCCCATGAAGTCCACCTATCCACATGGGTATTCTCCATCCCCACTGCCGTACGCCGCCACCCAGGTTGTCTAACCACCATCTCCATCCGTAGGCCACCACCGATCCATCCCAACCGCCCATAGCTCAGATCTACCACCCATGCTCCTCCACTCTCTCTCACTCTCCCACAGCCTCTCGCCCTCTCTTGCACAGGTTACTCTTCCTCCACCACTGTGGACCATCGTGCCACCTCCACCGAGCCACCATGGCTCCACCAGCAGCCTCCTGAGTTCCACCATGGCCAACCACGACCAGCCAAGCTTTCCCCTCCACTTCCATGCCTTGAGACACACGGGTGTCCCTTGGAGACCCACGGCTCCGCCGTGCTCCACCACGAGGCCACCCTCAGCCTCCTTCGACCCCCCTTAGCCAAGCCCTAAGCCAAAACCACCACTTTATGTGGTGGGCAGCCACTACACATGATGGACAGCCACTACGTGTGGTTGACCTCCACTCTACAAGGCTAGATCCGCCATGTTACGCCCCTCATCACAGGGCCACCATGAGCCTTTCCAAGACCACATCTAGCATTCAAACACCTAAACAATCACCGTAAGTGGTTTAGTTGCCCCGTATGACCTTTTTGACGTCACCGATCGTGACGGTCAACGAGCGACACACGGGTTATCCCTTCAATGGTATAACTTTCTATCCCTTGTTATTTATGTTAGATAATAGTTAGTTGATTAGCTTGTAGACTATGTTGTTAGTATTGTAGAGTTGGCTGTGTAGTACGGTGATGTGACGTGCTGTTACGTGAAGTGTTGGGCGTAGTTGGGCAGTGTGATGTGTAGTGTTGTGGATTGTGCTGTGAAGTGTGGTTATGGTTTATGTGTTGTAGGAGTGGTGTGGCCTGTAGTCTGAGGTGACATGTGTTGCCGTGTAGTCGGCTTATGGCTGGGAGCATGTGCGAAGTGGTAGGAAAGTATCAGAGTAGTACAGCGGAAGCATGACTAGGCAACGTCACGAAGTGACATGGTCAACCAAGAAGTCGTGCTGTTATGAGTTAGGATGTATGTCAAGTGACTTGACAAGATCACGGTATATCTTGGGAACAGTCTCGAGCTATATTGTGTGACGTAAGGTGTAGTTATAAATAGAGTCTTATCGTGGTAAGTGTTGGGATGAAGTGTCAAGAGGGACAGCTAGCGTGAAAAGTCATGCTAGCTGAGTAATGAGAAGGTTGGTATCGGAGTATGGTGCTTGTCCTTACAAGCCAGTGACCAATGTATTATATGTTGGTCTTAGGTGATTAGGGGGTAAGGTACTTGTGTGATCTGGCTAAACACATGTGCCAGACGGATTTACCGTATATAATGGGTAATCTGTCATAAGCATGGTTACACGGTGTTTAAGCCTCAGAGTTGGATTAGAGCTGTGTGATGTGTATGGATGGTCATGAGGATTAGAGTGAGCTAAAATATGTGAAGGTAATGGCAAGTGTACTATCTAAGAATGGGATGCGTGACTTAGTCAGTCTGAGTCATGTGTCGGAATTGGTTAATAAGTAGAATAAGATAGTTGTCTTAGTGTCTTAATCCTAAGGTGGATCATGGGTTCACCCTTGCGAGTAAGCACTCGAAGTAGAACGTTGAGGTTGAAAGAAATAGTGACCATAAATGGGTCTCCAAAGGTTTTATCGTAGTAAGGGACATGAAAGAGCATGGGATAGAAGGAGAGTGTTCTAAGTAAAGCATAGTTCTATTTCTCATTCAGTTGCTTATGTACTAGATAGAGAATGATGTTAAGGTTATATGGATGCATGTAGGTTGCCATCTGACATGTGCATGAATGGACTGCTTGGTATGAAAGTAGCATGGAGTCCAAATAAGTGTTACGTTCATACTCTCCTAGAGTTTTCTAAAAGATAAGAAAAAGAAAACAGAATGCTTTTCCCTTTGAAAACAAAGAAAAGAAATGATTTTCCTTTGAAAAGGCAAACGTTTTAAGAAAGAACACGATAAGCACGACGTTTTTAAAGTATAAGTACGTACGGCCCTCTTTTGTAGTCCCTTTTTTCATGCAACTAAAGTATTAATTGCACGCATATGAATGGATGGCTCTATGCAGTATCTATTGTATGTATTTTTCCACGAAAAGACATGGCATGAAAGATGATTTTCGGGCTCGCGCCCCAAACAACGTTTTCTCACGAAAAGATGTTTTCTCATGAAATGAATGTTTTCTCATTAAAGGACTGTTCAATGAAAAGAAAAGAAAAGAAAAGGAAAGAAAACTCATACTCATGCACATGAATGTATGAAGATACGTAACGGCCATATAAATGAAAGGGGTACCTAATGAATGAATGGGAAAATTGCAATGCCAGATAGTAGTATCTGGTAGTGCGCCCAGTGCTACACCCTGACGGAATGAGATTCCAACCTGTGGCCACGGGCGAATCCATTGGCCATAGGGCCGCTAACCCCAGCACGCGGGGCGTAACAACGTGCACCGGCCTATGAAAGTGAAAAGAAAAGTATGTATGAATGCATGACATTCTTCAAGAAATGAAGGCACTGGCGGGAGAAACGTTTTACGAAAAGAAAACCATTTTCTTTTAAAGAAGAAAGCCCCTAGTGATATTTGCAAAGGAACGCATGTATGCATGTACGTATAGTATGTATAGAATAATGAATGCATGACTCAAAATCTACGTTGCTATATTAAAATTGTATGAATTAATGCTTACTGAGTATTTAACTCATTTTAGTTTTTATGTGTGTCCCTCCTTCAACAGGAACTAAATGAGCGGTACGCTTCAGGACTAATACGGCCAAAGAGAAAGAGCACGAAAGTCTAGGCACGATGGTCTTAACTATATAAGAGGCCTTTTCATTTTAAAATTTATGTTTTCCTCTGTAAACCTCTTTTATTTTAAAAGCACGTTTTATTTTATAACCTAGAGTCTTGCAGCCTGGGAATGGAAGTAAAATGTTTTAAATCGAACGATAATTCCTACCATCTTTTCTAAAATATTTCATAAAAAGCCCTACCATAAGGACGGGCATTATAATAACTGCTTCACGCAGGTTACATTCGAAGACGAGTTGATGGGCTCGAAAACTGCCTAACGTGGGCCCAGGGGGTCGACAGGCTCCCTGAGGCCTGACCACTTTGCGTGAGTTACTACAAATAAACTCTAACGTTGACGGTAAATTGGAAATGTTAACAACAATTCACATCGGAAAAGACAAATTCACCAACACCATCGAAAAGAAAAACATAAGATGAATATACGCTTTTTTACAAGAGCAGACGTTCATACAAATGCACTGCTCGACCTCCCTCATGTCTACAAGGGTCAATGAGACGAGTCCAGTCTTATGAACTGCTCGACCTTCCTCACAGCAACAAGGTGAGTCCAGTTTTACGAACTACTTGACCTTCCTCATGTCTACAACGGCTAACGAGGCAGGTCTTGTCTTTTAGTTGCCCAGCTTATCACCACTTTCATAATGAGCCAATAGGCAGGAAAGGTCAAAGACCACCCAGCCTGTCAGGAGCCCGAATAGCTGGGCAAGTCATGTGACTGCCCAACGACCCCCTCGCTCATGGTCGAGTACATCTCCCGTTGAAACCAAGCTCCACGCTCGCACCTTACCTACATTTCCTGCCAAAGTTGAGCTCCGCCCTCGCACCTTACGCGGTTGAGTACATCTTTCGCTGAATTCGAGCTCCGCACTCGCACCTTACACAGTCGAGTTCATCTCCTGCCTAAGCTAAGCTCCAAACTCGTACCTTAAGCGGTAGAGCCTATCTCCCTCATAGTCTCATGCTTGGAAATCTTTATCGCTTAAATGCAAGCGAAATAGAAAACTAGGGACCCACTCTTGGGGTTTATTTTTCTACAAATTTCTATGGACTACCTATGTTTCATATTTTATCTTGAAAATTCTCAAGGCCTTCCTTAAGAAAAAATTGGCTTTAAGAATGGAGGGTAACTGGAGGAGATAAAATATCCCAAATCCATAATGGGTCTCCAAAGCCCAACCCAAGTTGGGGGGTCTCATCAGGAGGGAACAAAGAAAGAAGGGAGGAGAGGAAAAAAGGCTGATGAAAGAAAAGGTGCCTGGTGGGAAAAGTGGAGAAGTAATATAAAGGATAGGAGATGTGACGTAAAGAGAAAAAGATGGCAGAGAATAAGGGGGACTTCTTCCAAACGACTGGGGGGGACCACTACTTCGACCTCTCCTTTAACTTCTTCAACCTCAGAACAAAAGGACCACCTTCAAAAGATAGGCATTTGATCTCCATTATACAGTGAGGATAAAAGATTATGAGAGATTGTAAAATAAGCATATTATAGTGGGTTCTCCCCTTCCCAAACCCCGTGGACGTAGGCTTTATGCCGAACCACATAAATTCATATGTCTCATTTCTTTATTTTTTTCTGCATTTATTTACTGTTTACTATTATGAATATACGCTCAGATTCCGTACAGCCGCACTAGACTATTGCCAGGGGTTTCAAACCATACCAATTGAGGCCTAAATTGCCATAGGGGGCCGGAAATGACTATATCTCCCGTTCCGGGTTGCTGCGCTATTTTAAGGCGTTAACACTACTCATTATCCCACCCCACACACCTTTGTATATTTTAAAATTATTATGTTTTAATTTTTTTGTACTAAACTAATTGAATTATTTACTCATCATTTATATACTACATACTTATTATAAAAAAAAATTAAAAGAAATATAATATAAGATGCTAAGTAAAATTATTCATATTATTAAATAGCTAGGTGTTGCCTATGACCGAGAAAAGAAAAACATTATATAAAATTGTAACAAGAAATTAAAGACCTTCATTTATCACCATAGACTTGGAAAAAGACAAATATGAGTTGTCCCTTCTTTGTGAAGTCAATTCATGATAGGCTACTAATTGTATATATATAAATTATTCTAATCATTTGACTGAAGGGCACAGCCAATACCACGTCAACGCATGCAACCCCATTTTCAAGTTGTAAATTGATTACTATGTAGTATGTATACGGGAAACACGATGAAAAAAAAAAAAAAAAAAAAGGTTCGGATGCTGAAAATATCTCATCCCATTTTATCTTATTTAATCTTATTATTATAATTTTTTAAAATCTATATATAAAATATAATAAATAATTCAAATTTTTAAAATTTTTTAATAATAATATTCTGCAGTCCATTATTTTTTCCTGCACTGCACACTCACTGCCTTCATGTCTATATAAGAGTGCAAGACTCCCAGTAATAAATATCAAGTAAATACAGAATGAGGAATATTTTTTTTGGTCTCTTTATTTTGTTGTTATACTTATATGTAAGTCATAGTACTCTTTCCCACTTGGTCATTTCTAGCATGCGCACGCGGCACGACGAAGACAAACCCAGTCAACGCTGTGTCGTGCCATTTTAATATATATAATAAATATGATAAACAGTAATAAATAATAATAAAATTATTTAAAAAATTTGTTGTATTTTTTAGTCTCTAGAATTAATTTGGGATTAAAGGAAGGGGGTACATTAGATTTTCTGCTAATTGTTGGGAGTGATTGTCAGAATTGATGGTTTAAAAGGAAAATTGCAAATGGAGTGATGATTTGAGAGGTTATGTATTTTTCCTTAAAAAGATGTATTTCTAATAAAAATCTTTGATCTAGAATATGAGGAGAAACTCTTTGGAATTGTAAGGTCTATTGTGGTTAGTTTGAAGTTGAAAATTTCTGCAAAAGACCATGCAAACTATTTTATATAGAAATTTAAATTTTAATGTTATATTAATTAGTAATTTATCATAATAGAAAATTATTTTATATATAATTATATATATGATATATAATATAAAAATTTATATAAAAAAATATTTTATACAATATAAAATAAAAAATAGATATATGAATTGGTCTCCGGTCCGATATTTAAAAAAATTAAAATTAAACTAATTTATAAAAATAAAAAAAAAAAAAAAAAAAAAACTAGTATCGAACTGGACCGAGCCCACCTTCTAGTCTGATCCGATTAACAGTCCACAATTTTTTTTTTCACCCATATTTGAAACAGTACTACTATATACAACCGGCAGCCTCGGTTCCGCGCGGAACCGGCTGACGTGGCAGTGCCACGTGTCAGCTGAATTAAAAAAAAAAAAAGAAAAAAAAAGGAAAACGAAAACAAATAGAATAGAACGGAGGGAAACGAGAAACGGAGAAAGTGAAACGAAACGAAATTAGAAGCCATCGTCGGAACCTTGCTCGAGCTGAACCCAGAAGCCATCGTCGGAACGATTCCATCTGTGGTCGCCGTCGAGGACTGAAGAACCGGTTGTTTGCTGCGGTCGCCGTTCGAACACAATCCAGATCTGAAACGAAAACGAAGTGGGTATACTTCATTCCATTCCAGAGCTTCTTCCAGTTCACTGTTGAGTAGTTCTTTCCCTACTTTTAGATTTGATTTTTACTTGTTCTTCACACATTCTGAGGTATGTCTTTTATTGGGGAGTATTTTCCTTTTGGATTATGGAGTCCTCGAAGTAAAATTGTATTATGTTTCTAACGGTGCGGTTCAGGAGCAAGTTGTTACTTAATAAAAAAAAAGTTTCTATTTGAGCGGCTCCAAGAGTAGTTTATGATGCAGGTAATGATAAATCGTGGTATGTTTGATAAAAACTTATCTTAGAGGTACTGAGGAACCCAAATGAAGGCCCTGTTACACAACTAGCCAAAAATAAGATTTATAAATCAATGTTATAGAGTTCGCTTCCTATAATTGCCTTCACAATATTCCTCTAGTGCCCTGCTCTGTTCCTTATTGTGACATCTAGGAAAACATTTGGTAGTCTTTAACAATATACCACCTTGCACCTTATGGAATAATTTGCTGGCACCATGTCACCCACACCACTTGCTGTTGCTTGCCAGTGCAGTAATGGTCATTCTTATCCTCATGAGGCCGAGATACCAAGGAAGAATATTCGATTCGGCCTGGCTCTGTTGTTTGAGTTTCTCCTGACCAAGTAAAATACCATTTCGGTTGTTGCACTTTTGGTTTGCTAACATGCTTTTGTTTATAAAAAGTAAAACTTGGTTTGCACATGAATGGTTCTTCATGTTCTTTGTTTATTGAAAGTAAATAAAAGTAAATAAAACTCGGTTTGCACATCAAATGGTACGTTTGTTACTTCAGGGAGGAAAAGAACCCATAGGATTACAAAGATGAAAATATAATGTGGTACTACAAAACTGGTAAACCTGAAATCTGATCTTTTATTCTCATCAACCATTCGATTAATTCTCATTTTAATTCTCATTCTATTCAATATATAAGAAAGTTTTGGGTTATTGTGGCCCAAAATTGTTATATTTTGGTGTTACATAATTTTATTGTGGGAAATTATACAATATTGCTATTGACAAGCTTAAGCTTCATTTCTCTCACTCTCAGCATGGAAAAAGGAAAAGAACATACATCTACTCCAAGACCACCTAGCTCAAATCCTCCATCCGCGGTAATATATTTTATTTAATATATCAATAACATTAGATTCAATATTTTTTGTTATTTATTTTAAAAGTACATCAACTAATTTTTTCAATAACATTTTAGGACATACCATCAACTTCTCCTCATGGCATGGAAAGCCAATTGTCTCTCAGCAATACAAGCTCCATTACAAGCAGACTGGTAGTCGGTACAGAGGATAATAGACTCGGTGTTGGGGAAACTGAATCGCTAGGTACATCTGCTCGAGTTGAAGAAATTGTTCCTGATAAACCAGATGTACAAGAAACCGAGTATGGCAGTGGCGGATCATCTGATAAAGGGCAAATGGATGTTGATGATGAGCCAAAGAAAGGGATGGAGTTTAATTCCGTAGAAGATTTAATGACTTTTTATAAGGGATATGGAAAGAAATGTGGGTTTGGGGTGATGACAAAAAAAAGTGAGAGGGGAGAGGATGAGAATATTAGATACATCACCCTTGCATGTGCTCGTGGTGGGAAGGCCCGGAATAAAACTTTGAATGTCGCTAACCCACGTCCGACAGGGAAAACGGAATGTAAGGCAAAAATTAATGCCTTAAAAGCTGCTGATGGAAAGTTTCGGCTGACTACAGTTCACAATGACCACAACCACGATCTGAGTCCAAAGAAATCTCGGTTCTTTCGATGTAACCGAGAAGTGAGTGAATCCGTTAAGAGAGTCCTAGATACAAATGATCTGGCTGGGATCCGAATGAATAAGAGTTTCGGATCTCTTGTTGTTGGCGCGGGAGGTTTTGAGAACCTCCCGTTTTTGGAAAAGGATTGCCGTAACTACATCGACAAGGCACGACATCTACGATTGGGCGCAGGTGGTGCTGGAGCGCTCCGGGACTATTTTTTGCGAATGCAATACAAAAATCCTGGATTCTTTGCACTAATGGACTTGGATGATGATGGGAGATTAAGAAATGTATTCTGGGCAGACCCTCGTAGTAGAGCAGCCTACCAGTACTTCGGTGATGTGGTAACCTTCGATACCACATACTTGACGAATCGATATGGGATGCCATTTGCACCATTTGTTGGTGTAAATCACCATGGGCAGTCAATTTTGTTAGGAGCTGGCTTGATTTCCTCTGAGGACACTGAGACCTTTATTTGGTTATTCCAAACTTGGTTGCAGTGTATGGATGGTATAGCGCCGAAGGCTATTATCACTGACCAAGACAGAGAAATGAAAAATGCGATTGCAAGGGTTTTTCCAGAAAGCCAACATAGATTTTGCCTATGGCATATCCTGAAGAAAGTGCCTGAAAAGCTTGGCTGCTATGCTTCCTACAAAAGTGGGTTGAAAACTACACTGATGAAATGTGTGTATGACACCCAAACGCCAGAAGAGTTTGAAAAGTGCTGGGATCAGTTGATCATCACGTACAACTTGCATGATAATGTCTGGTTGCAGAGTTTGTACACTGAGCGTGATCATTGGGTACCGGCCTACTTGAAAGAGGTTTTTTGGGCTGGAATGAGTACAACACAGCGTAGCGAGAGCATTAATGCATTTTTCGATGGTTATGTTCATGCTAAGACAAACTTGAAAGAATTTGTCGATCAGTATGATAATGGCTTGAAAAAAAAAATAGAGAACGAAAATGCAGCTGACTTTCACTCATTTAATGCCACAATTCCCTGCATCTCGAGATCTCCAATTGAAAAGAGATATCAAGAATTGTACACAAATGCAAAATTCAGGGAAGTTCAGCACCAACTTACCGGCATTATTGACTTGGACCCAGTTTTACATAAGAGGGATGGTACACTAAAGACCTATTTGGTGGAGGATGAAGTCCGTATCGAAGAGTTCACTAAACAAGTTACACATTCAGTGGATTTTAGAGAGGAAGATGCAGTCGCCAAGTGTTCTTGTGGGTTATTTGAAATGAGGGGGATAGTGTGCCGGCACATCTTCGTTGTGTTCAAGTGTAACGGGATTAAGACAATACCAGATAGGTACATTTTGGATCGATGGAGGAAAAATATCATAAGAAGATACACATTAATCCATAGCAGCTATGATTCAGGGGATCAGCGGGAAGATGCTAACAGATATTCAAGTCTGTTGAATATCTGTTATAAAATGATTACATGCGCCGCGGGTAAAAAACCATACTGAGGATGCAACTACTAAGTTGCATGCAATGATTGAGCTGTATTCTGGGAACCAAGAACCCCCAACGATTTGTCAGCAGTCTCTAAATGTTGATGGCACGACGAATGATACAATTACAATTGGCAGTTCAACGCAAGTCCTCAGTCCACGTGTTGTGCGAGGGAAAGGCAGACCCCCATCCTTGAGGAGAGCATCCAGGATGGAAAAAGACTTGCGCAAGGTTAAGGAGAAGACGAAGAAAGCGCAAGAGAAGGGAAAACGTAAACAGGTTAAAAGTTTGTAATTCTATTAAAGTTTCTTTATTTAAATTTGGTTACTATATGTTATCTGACAGATTGGTTACTATTTTATCAGCGAGATATAGAAGATACACCTGTCGTGGACACTTACAGGAGACTATTTGGCCATTCTGATTTGGACGACTCCAATGTTCGATATGGCGAGGTAATATAATAAGTATATTCTGAGCAATGTATTCTGAAATTGCTGTGTTTTTAACAAATATCCACAATGCAGACTATTCCAGAGAACATATCAGTTGCTACTGAAATTGGTGGAACACATCCCCGAGAAACAGTAATTCAAAGTCAAGAAAGTGTATGTGGAAACTTCACTTTATCGGGGTTTTAACTATTTTAGTCGACATCACATTAATAGACAGAAATGATTATTTTTTACAGATACAACTTGGCTTGGATGGATCACAACCATGGCTCTCTGAGAACTGAATTTTTTAATTGAGGTATATCTCATTTTCCAGTCACTGCTCTCCGAGAACTGAATTTTTTAATTTCAGTACCTTTAGTAGAACTGAAGATATCTTTATATTTGCTTGTGTTTTTCTGAAAATAGTTTTCAAAAACTGTCTGAAGATTTAACCTTTGAATTCAACTTAGTAAGCAGCTGTTCGTATAAAGCCTAAGGAATTGGGTGTTCTTGATATAGATTTTACTAGTACATAGAAAAAATAATTTGATGTAGTTCATTGAAGAAAAAATAATTTGATATAGTTCATTGACAAGCTATACATAGAAAAAATATAACAGTTAAATTGATCCTAGTATACGATCGAGGAAGTCCAAGTTTGCTAGTTTGGAACTTTGATATAGTTAGCAGAGATATCTAAAGTAACGTCCTATCTGTACAATGAGAACAAATATTGTGGGAGAAGAGTATATATATATATATATTTATATAATGATACTCTTTGTATATATATAATATTGTGGAATAGCTAGCACACCTTTCTCATGAGATGACTACTAACTAGAGTATATATTTGTATATATAAAATGGACTATAATGATACAGGTTCAACTCTTTCTACAACTATATTTTAATTTTAGTGCCTTATATTCCTTTTTGGATAGTTTCTACGAGTAGAAAGGTGTTGAAATTATTCTGGACAGTTTATAGCCGACATCTGTTTTATGTCAGTTGCTTACATATCTTTTATTCTCTTTCTGAGTCCATAATTCTCTTTCTGAGTCCATAACCTAAAAAAGCTATATATTGCAATCTGGAATGTAGACCTTAGTTTTATGAAAATGCATAGTTAGGGTTCAGACTTCAATTTCAAAGTGGAGATTTGGAGCTGTTGTGTGCTATAATTTTGAGACATCAGTTCAAAATGCACCCTTGGATTCTACTTTGTTGGCTGAGTAACATTTCTATTGTTTTCTATAGTTGTTTGTTGGTTTCCACAACCTAGAGTAGGTTTGCGTTTTTTACATCCCAAGTCTAAAATAAGTAATATTGCATCTCTTAAAAGTAGCAATTCATGATCAAATAATTTCTCCCCCCCCCAAAAAAAAAACTATACCTATTTTCATTATATTTTTCCCAAATATTTTGTTTCTGTTCCTTTTTTTTTCATACACAAGTTTTACCCTCTAACTCAAATTTATTCTTCTGGTTGTATCAGTGCTTCCAGGTACATATTTTGTTAGATTCCTACTACTACCGACGCCTTCATTGTGAACTTACAGGGATAGGGCGTTGCCTCTGCAGAATTCCATATGGTAATCATTGGAAATATTGCCTTTGAAGCTTGAAGAATACTATCTAAAAAAGGGAGTGAAGATAAAAGTTTTATTTATGTCTTAGAAGTGATGGGTTATTTAAATTCTAGGCATTGTGGCCTGTCCATATATATGGCTAATATATATGTTGTAAATGTATATGACTAATATTGTTGATGTATATGACTAATATTGTTGATGTATATGACTAATATTGTTGATGCCAAAGAACTAGAAAGCTTTCGAAATGTTGGTATTATGTTGGTATTCTGTTGGCATTCTGTTGGCATCGACTAATTCCAGAGAATATGCAAGTGAATTCTGGGCATTCACTTACATATCACGTCACATGCAGACCGGCATTCACAAACAACCTGCCATTTCAATGATGAATATTGAGACAAAATTATAACTTCATGAAAACGATTCTGGGCAAGAATTATTCATTTAAATTCATATCCACAACATATCTCAATAATCCAACATTCATCAAATGGAGATTAATAAGTATAAGTTAACAATCTGGAATGTAGATTCATTTAAATCAAATCTAGACATCTAAAATCTGGAATTACAAAGGCCAAAATAGAACTACAATCTGACCATTTGTAGTATGCCCAAAATACATGCCCAAAATATACACATGCTCAGGTCACATGCCTGATGTACACAACTTATAAGGTAAAATTATCTACAACCAGTTCAAAATGAACCTATTGACCTTACACATGAAATTTATACAAACCAAGCAAACAAAATAACAAATGCCACAACCCAATACAAAAATAATAATTTTTGTTTCTCCTTTTTTAGCTTCTTTGCTGTCTCCCTCACTTTAGCTTCCCTTTTTTGAACGGCATACTCGCGATGTAATAAACCATGGGAAGTCCTCCTCGCCTTTGACTCTCTTAATTTCCAGTTCTCCTCTAACCAGTCAACTATATCCGCCCATACAAAAAATTCACATTTCGCATCTCCCTGCACACAGTACAAACTCCCCATTAACAGTGCTTAAATACATACAAACCAGAAAAGGAATATGCAAGTATTACTCATTCTATTAAAGTTTTTTTACCGTATAATAATTTGGGCAGGCAAAGAATCTCTGACCCGGATTTTTCTTAGTGTAGGATGTCTTTAGTGGTGTTTTCAACCCACACCAACAAACCGGTGAATCCATGGCATCATCATTAACTACAGATGACGATTGGGATGATGCCATAACAGATTCTGAAAAACGAAACAATGCATTAGTAAATACACATTAACTATGAACGGTTAAAAATCTATTTATTAATCATAACCATGAAAGGTACCAAATCTAAATATTAATATATCAGATTCTGAAAACAGAGAGAGAAGCTTTTCTTATCTAATATTTCAATGACAATGTATGTAAAATTCTATTACATATATTGAATTGATATATTTGAAAAATCAACAAGGTGAAGACAATTGAAAAGTAGGGAGATTGAGATAAATGGATGAACCTCACGATATTGCATACTCACTAGTCCTTAAGACTTGGATAGAAAAATGCCAAAAAAACAAAATAGTCAACTTATAAGAAACAAACTAATTATTCCTATTCCTATTTCCTTCTCTGTAATCGAATTCTGTTTAGAAGCATTCAATAATAACAAATCTTAATTTGTTATTATTGAATGCTTAATTTATCATAGCCCTTTTTATGATTAAGAACATAAACAAATGTATAGAAAATAGAAGGCAGGCAGAATACAAAATGAGTAAAAGGGATTTTCAAAGAGAAATAGGTGTAAAACCTCAACCCAAGCAGGAGTGGTGTAAGTAGATGTCTCATAGAGATGGCTTACAAAATTGAAAGAAACAAAAGCTATATGAAAGTAAATGTTGAAATTATTCAACAGCCATGCATATGCAAGTCATACATGAATGTGTCAGGATATAATGGTACAAATTTTCAAACTATGTCACAGAAAAAGCAAAAAATCCCTCAACCAAAAAAAAAAAAATTATATAAAGTACCCGGCTTACTTGCACCAATTTATAATGACAACAGCTGTACAGATTGACTGGCCNGAAAAGAAATAAAGTACCCGGCTTACTTGCACCAATTTATAATGACAGCAGCTGTACAGATTGACTGGCCAACAGTAATAAACTTGATAAGATAACCAAACGGATCGTAAAACAAATGTATTTTCTTACACCTGTACACTGTCAACCAAAGAAAGGGTGAATCGGAAGAAAATTTATGCAAGTCCTAACTGACAATAAAAAGCGTCATAAAAAAAATCCGATGTTAATACAGAATTTGTACCTCCCAGCTTCTGTTTCTCTATCATAAGTGAATGAATTACACGATGGGAAGCTTACACCAATCCCCCCCACACACACATCTATGTATGAATGCATGTATTCACATATGCATTTCAGCAAGCATGGAGAAGCATGTACAAGTTATTGAGTGTGAGCATTCAAAGAATTTCAATGGTGCATACAATGATATCTAATTAAGAAAATGAAAAAGAATACTGCAAGTCATACCATTTAACTCATCATTGCTTAGCTCAGGACTCAGGTTACAGTATATGATGTTAAATTAGAAAACATCATATAATTCTATTTTCTATCATCTTCCTAAGATTACTTGCCTCTCGAGCGCACTGAGATTAATACTTGCAACAGAGAGAATAAATTATAGAAATAAAATGTTAATGGAAGTCTCAAGCACTATGTGAAGATTTAAGGTTGGCAAAAATTTATAGAATTTAATTGAGGCAATCAACCACGTCAACTTGTTTTAGCAAATGTAGGTTTCAAATTAACAAATGTTGAGAAATATAGTGGAAGATTTCAGTGCACTGACCAACTTTCCTAAAATTCTCCAACAAAGCCTTTGATCTGGACTGGTAGTCGTCAACTTGCTAAAATTCTCCTCCAAAGAAATCCAATTAAACCTACAATAACAAAAGCATAATCACCACAAGATCAAATTCCATCCTGGAAATGATGAAACCGATACATATACTTTACAATAATATCTCTGCCTATTTAAAATTTTCTAAATAATTAAATTAAAGATCCATGATCTCAGAAATTGATTTTCTTTTATCGGTGAACTCTACAATTCCAATACAAATCCCTCACAATCCATTGCTCATCAAATAGAAATTCAGACCACTACTTCTAATTTTTCTTATGATTCTTCACAGTGATTCAAAGTGAAAATATAACAATCAGAGAACTAACCTGATTTTGCAAGGGCATACTTTGACAATCGGCCCGATTGATGATTATGCCAAATTTTTTGAGGTCGGGTTAGGGTTAGGGTTAGGGTTAGGGATTCGGGTTAGGGTTAGGGTTAGGGATTCGGGTTAGGGTTAGGGATTCGGGTTAGGGTTAGGGTTAGGGATTCGGGTTAGGGTTAGCGTTAGGGCTTCACATTTTGTTGTTTGAACATGACAGGGGCTTCGTGGGTTCGGTTTAGGGTTTGTGGGTACAAATCGGAGAAGACGAACTGAGCTTCGTGGCTCTTACCTGAAGACGAGTTCGAAGGGGAAGACGAGTTCGAAGAGGGCAGAGTTCGAAGGGGAAGACGAGTTCGACTCTTACCTGAAGACGAGTTCGAAGGGGAAGACGAGTTCGAAGAGGGCAGAGTTCGAAGGGGAAGACGAGTTCGACTCTTACCTGAAGACGAGTTCGAGGCATAGACGCATCGTTCTTCGACTACGAGGTCGACGCTTACCCAGAGCCACGAAGGAGAAGGGGGGTCTGAATCGAGCGGGAGATGAAATGGTGAAATGGAGGACGTTGGGAATGGGGAGAAGCGGGGTCTGAATCGAGAATAGTATTGAATGGCAAATGTGCAAGTGAAGTGAACGACGTTGTTGACTCATAATGAGAACGACAGCGTTTTAGTCCACGTAGGCCACGGTTGCGCCGGTTCCCCCAGAGCCGGTTGCAAATAGATTTTTTGTATTTGAAATTGCTGGCATAGGTGGTTCCTAGATGACTCGGTCTTTTGCAACGCTCAAAGGTAAGGCCACTTAGGGCCCCACCTTAGGACCAGAAATAAGATCTATAAATATTTCTATAAAAAATTAATGAAACACGATGAAAGACGATGAAAAAAAGCTTAAATTCCAGGCAGTGAAGTTCGGTGATTCAAATTAAGGCCCGTTTAGTTGTTAAATTCATTTTACTTCAACTCAATTTATTAAGTTTAACATCCAAATATTTAATTGTCAAATTATTAAATTAATTATCTCAACTCAAAATCTCTTTACACGTGAGATGCACAATATATTTCAATTCAACACTTCTTTATACGCAGGACTCATAATTTTTTTTAACTTCTTATAAATACATCTAAACTCATCTTTACATCCAAACATATTTAAACTCATCTTAGGTAGACCTCACAAAATTCATTCTACCATCTTAACTCATTATTATTCATAAAGAGATCAACTCAACTCAATATCCAGACGTAACCTAAAAGGTCTCGATTTTCCAAGACCTTTTAATTGTATAGGAGACATTTGGATAATGAGTTAATTTGAGATGATGCGAGTTGAGATAAAATTTAAAAATTGAATAAAATATTATTTTTTAATATTATTATTATTTTAAGGTTTGAAAAAATTAAATTATTTATTATATTATATATGAAAATTTGAAAAATTTCTAATAATTTGATGAGATGTATTTTGTAATAAATATCTTTTATCTAGCATACGAGGAGAGAGTCTTTAATTGTAAGGTCTTTTGTGGTTAGTTTGGAGTTGAAGATTCCTGAAAAGACCATGAAAACTCTGGTTTTAATAGAAGAGCCTGACTGGAAATTGCTGGCATAGGTGGTTCCCACTTCGTTGACGACCCGGTCTTTTGCAACAAGTCAACAAGATGGCCTTTTTCTTATTTGTTTGCTTCGCAGTTATTTCTAGGGTTAGTTTCTTTATTTGACGCTCTAGAAGTAGGATGAGTGTAAGTTATATGATGTGTTGATTGTGCTCTGTCTCTACTTTTTATTCTGTTCTTTCTGCATTAATATTCTATATTACTAAAACAACATAATTATAGATCAATTATCAACTTTAGCATTCCAGTAGATGAGCAAAGGAACCAGCAGATATTCTGCGTGCAAAGCTTACGTACTTTTAAGAAAATGAGGCTTCAATTAGTATATGCAACCACAAGATGCCATATATACTCCGCAGCTCAAGAGATGTGAGGCTAGCTCAACCGTTCGTGCGTATCTTGGGATACTCACTCACTGCTTACCTCCGCTCCTAAAGCTAACTGCCAATATTCCAAAGCCAATTCCTGATGGTCAATTGCTCAATGGATTGTGGCGTAAACTTGATACATTACTTGGCTTAAACTTGATACATCAATACTATTATTAGGATTTTCCATGCATATAGATTAAGATTTAGGTCCCGTTTGAATATAAAAATACTTTTAATCCATCTCATCTTATCATTACAATTTTTTTTAATTTTTATATAAAATATAATAAATAATTTAATTTTTTAAAATATTAAAATAATAATAATATTAAAAAATAATATTTTAACAATATTTTATTCAACTCATCTAAAACCATCTCATCTTACTATCTAATATGTGTTAAATCTGCTACAGTAATTTTGGGTTGTCATTGTCAAAAGACCCAATAATTAATAGGGCTTTCATTATGAGTGCGTTTTAATATTTAAAAAGAGAATAATGTTTTGATTAAATTGGGTAGGGAACTTATAAATAAACTGGTTAATTAAATAAAAGCAACCTAGTGGGAGTTTCTGGGTCAATGAAATTTAGCGAGGACTTGGCATTTTGATTGGTTGAAAAACGACAAACAGAAGAGAGATTTTTTCTCAATTCATAGCGCTCACGTCAGTACTCATGAGTTAAGTGTCTATTGTCAGCATCCAGTACCGCGTGAGCATCTCCAAACGAGTCAAACGACCACTTTACACGGCATGACTCGATCTTGAGCTGATGAGCTCCAGAAATAAGGTCTATAAATATTTCTATAAAAAATCAATGATAGTAATCCAGTCGAATTTTCTGTTCCAAATCAAGTAAGTAGTATTCAAGAAGCTCGATCAAAGGCTCTCCTCACATATAGCAATATTAATGGATCTATCCGAAATCAACGAGTTACGCATAGCTGCTTCAGCATACTATAACAATGCCTCCTGGGACCTTCAAAATCTAGCATTGACCTTCTTTAAGGAGATGGATATGAATGGGGATAACCGAGTCAGCTTGGATGAGTATGTCACCTTCTTCCGAGCATGCGGTTACACCTGGATAGACTGCAACATGTTCTGGGCGTTGGACCTCGACAGGGACGGTAGCTTGGATTTCTACGATGTCCTGGCGTTGTACTACTTCATGAAAACACGTGTGCGGTGCCGATGCTGCATGGTGTGGCTAAGGAGGATGTATTTTACATGCCTCGAATGCTTTGACAGCGGTGGCTACACCTACGATCTCTGTCCCGCCTGCTATGCCCGCGAAGAATTAATCAGGTTCCAGCACGGGCGGACTGTTCATGGCATTGATCGCAACATCTTCTTAGATAGCTATGTCTTGCTACGGACCAGGAGAGGCAGGATGCCTGCTGCTCCTTCAAATATGAGTCTGGTAAGTGAAAGTACTTTGCTATTATTTTTCTCTATCTTTTTGAACGACAAGCTAGTGAAATTAATTTTTTCCAACGAATCAGCCACGTATGTCTTGGACCTGATCTTGGTACCAGGGAAAAATATTAATTTTTAATTAGTGATATAACATCTTATATATAGGCTGAAATTATCATTTATTAACCTACCTACCTGTCTTATATATATAATTAGAATACCTAGCTAATAATTAATTATTTATTGCTGAGTCGAGTCACCAATTCTGAGAATAAGAATTATCATTTCATAATAAGTATTTTTCTTATATAGCACTTAATTAATTAATTTAATTTGAAATCAGTTGACTTAATTAATCCTATATTTATCTGTTTTACAATAAAAGAGGGAGGTTATAGCCTCATGAATAGTGAATTTTCTTTGATTTCACATTGAAAAATTACTATTTTGCCCTCATTTGCACAATTACATTTTTGTTCTCTAATTTATCATTAAAATTTAAGGGGATGCATGATAATGTTTTTCACCTCATCTCATCTCCTTTCAAAGCATCATCACTCAAATTCAAATACTTTCAAATTAATTATTACAACTTTTCCAAACTTTCAAACAAAATACAAAAAATAATTTAATTTTTTTAAATTCCAAAACAAATATAATATTAAAAAATTATATTCTAACAATATTTTAACTTTATAATATTCTTATTCAACTTTTTCTCTCTCATTTTTCAAAATTTCATAAAACATAATAACTCAATTTATTTTACTACTATTTACAAACCATTTCACTACTATTCACAAATTTATTATCTCATCTCATTCCCCAGGCATTCCTTGACTGGGGCTTTTGTTTAAGTTCACACTATATATCAGTATCACCATTTGCAAAATTACATTTGGTTCCTCTATCATCATTAAAATTTTCTATTATTCTAATACTAATTAGAATATAATTGTAATAATAATATTAATGAACTTATAAATAATCTAAATTGAAGATTTTGGTTTATTGAACTTTTGTGGAACAAATTAACAACTTAGCATTTTTTTTTATATCTCTTCTTAGATTTAAAAATAATAGTATTTGTTGTATATAATATTATAGTGTCTCTTCTTCTTAAATTTCGAATTTGAAAAAAATAATAATATCATATTCAAGTTCAAAAATGGAAATATTGTCAGCTTTAAATCCAAAGAATAATATTTTATAACTGTAGGATATCATTTTAAAAAAATAATAATAATTGTTTTCATATTATTTCTCGTTATAATGAATCATATTGAATGAAAATTTTTAAAATAATATTATTTTCATTTAAAAAATTATATTTTTTAAATTTCAAATGAATAGTCCATTTTTGCATTTTATCATTCTAGTAAGAATTATATCCAAGAGTTTTCTGAAATAATTAAAAATAATATTATTTTATTTTTTCATTTATAAGAACAATATTATTATTATTATCATTGTCATTATTATTATTATTATTATTATTATTTACATGTCTAATTGGTCTCATAACGAGTGAAACAATATTGCATATATGTCTTGTTATGATTTCAATATAATGTTCTAAACATTTGATTTATTATGTGTTCAATAATTTTATATTTTATATTTTTTTCATTTTTTTAACTATAATTATAATCATTTTTATTTTTCATTTTTTTAACTATAATTATAATCATTTTTAAAATTTGTTAAATAGATTTATGGTCATCTATACATTTATAATAATTGTTATTCTAATTGATATACATCTTAAAATTATATTTACCGTATAAAAATATAATAGCACTTTCGATAGAAACAACGTGCCTTGCACGTAAACTATTACCTAATATTAGAAAATCATGTGGGAAAAAAAATAATTATTTTTAACATTTTGTTCCTAATTGTCACCCAAATTTAGACTCGGTCTTTGACTCTTTCTACAATTTAATTTTTATTACGCATGGTTGTGGGGTAAAAAGGCTTCTTTTTAAGAATAAAAAAGATATTTATGCCAAAATAAGAACAAAAGGCCTTGGCCACACGTAATGGATCTTGAAGCTAGCAATCCCAAGACTTTTAATTAATTAAGGCTGCATGACAACTACTATTGATATGATAAAATTGAGAGTTGAGGGTTATACTTGAGCTAGCTTGTACTTGTAGTCATGACATATAGCTGCCGCAGCCCGGTGATCGATCGATATTGATCGAAGAACCAGTAGTTTACCCCCCCCCCCAANGAGGCAAGCTAATATCTTAGTCTCATTTTATAAGCTATTTGGTAAATTTACAATCTCATTTTTTATTTATTTATATTTTTCCTTTCGAGTCTTCCACTAACTAGCTAGTTTATTTGTATTAGTTTTGTTAATAAGTACATATATACTACCATTCATGAGTTAACAATTAGGAGTGAAGACAACAAATCTAACATATCTATTATACAGACCTTACAATATTCAATCGTAGATTCAACCCAAAAAAAATTATTTTTATTTATTTAATTTTCATCATTTGTTTCAAAAAATCTCTCATAGCTATTTCCATCTTAATTTTTATATTTCACTTGAGTCCGATGAAGCTTAAGTAAGAGATTTAGATGGGTGACTTTCATAATTTAGATTGTCCCTAGATAGCTATCTTATATAGTTAATGTTAAATATCGGTCATTGTTCATCCCTACATACGACATACTTTGTTAATCGCCCCTACGCACCAAATCCTAGTTCTGGCCCGGTATGGTCCTCATGTATTACACATAACTTGATTTAATTATTTCATGCAGGCACTAGTTCCTCAACCTCCTCCTCAACAACAACCTGCAAGGGTACGTACATATGTTTTTAGATTTCTCGTATGCTATAAATCTTCTTCTCCTCTCCCTAGTAATTTCCCTCCCTTGATTAATTAGTAATTTGACATTTTCATGCCTTTTTCTATGCACATATATATTAAAAATAGCAATGCTAGATAAAGTTCTAGTGTGTGCAAGTCTCGTATACTCATTTAAAAAAAAAAAAAAGTGAGGTCCACTATTAAAAAAATAATTTTTTCATATGGATCCTAGACTTAATTACTTTTTCTAAATAAGTACGCGAAACTTGCATATCTTAATACTATAAATATTATTTTTCTATTAAAAAATGTAGGATTTTTGACCATATATTACATTCACTTGAATTAATTAATAAATTTGGTAGAAATATTCTTATTTTTAACTTTCATTTTTGAGATTTCTTAGTTATCAGAGAAAGCTAGACGGTGTTTAAAGAGAAAGTACTATATATGTTTTTCGCCACCATAATACAACTTTTTTAGATTGGAATTTTAAATCATCAAAATAATAGACGACGTTACGCACCTTATATTAAAGTGCTCATTATTAATTAAAGTTTAACTGATGTGATTGATGGGAAATGAGTCATGTTAGATATATACAAGCTTATGAGGTGTGCAAGTCTGTTCAACCCAAGAAAAAAGTTGAGCCTACCATAAACTATGTTTGTTTTAGTACCCGAATCTCACTTTTTTCAAATAGTTCATATGGAACTTGCAGATCATCTAATTCTGCACAAGTCATTTTACATGAAAAATAGGGTATATCCTACTTCTTGAGAAGCTAGTCTTTGTTCAAAATATAAATACATTGAAGATCATAGATCAGGATCTATATATAGTTGTTAGACCCGCAAGGGTCAGTGCACGAAGTAATCTATATATGGCTAACACACACCCATATCTTGTTTGATTTTGCATTCAGCCTGATTGGTGGAATGTACTTCACTTATTGGAGGCGGCGATAAGCGTAGGCGCTAGTCTTTGCAGCATCATGTGATATTGTTACAGAGTAATGCTGCTATATGTACTTATAGTTTTACTTACACTTTTACTTACAAAATTCATTTTGTTAGTTTTCTTTTGAATTTCAAATTTTGAATTTCAAATTTTATGATTTTCAATGTATCAATAATTGACTTGTGGAGAAGTCAATTTTTTATAAGTTTTTTTTTTTTTAAGTACATTTAGCATTTTTCATTGCTATATATTTGATTCTACATATACATATACAAATACGAGTAATGCTATACATGCACCACACTCTCATAACTCATTCTCCTTAATTTCATTTTAATGTGACATTAGATGATAAAGAATCATCCAACAAAAGATCATTATCTAATAGTGATAAATGTGTCACATCTTACATAATATAGTAAAATGAGATTGTAGTGTGATGTATAGAATTATATATATATAGTGTGTGGTGTATGTATATATATATATATTATATATATACACACACGAGGGATCGAAGTTGAAGGCCGATAATATGCAAATTGCCATCATAAGGGCAAAATTACGTGTGTATGCGGCTTGGCTTCTTTCTTTTTCACTTTTTGGTTTCCCTTTGTCATTTTTTACAACTCTTGTCAGTATTTACACTACAACACAATTTGCCTTTTGTGATAGACAAAACTGTTACAAAAAACCAAAGAAACGTCACTAAAAACATTTGGTGATGGTTTGAAATCGTCACTACGACCGTCACCTAATGTGCGTCACAGAATACATTTAGTGACACGTTACTGTTGAACCATCACTAAAAGTATTTTTAGTGACGGTTGGAGTTGTTCCTTTCGAAGTGACGTTCGAACGTTATAGTTTTTTGTGACGGTTGAAAATTGTCACAGAAAATAACGTTCGGATGTAAATTTTTACGTCTGAACGCTAACCCGAGCAATTTACGTTTGAATGTCAGACATTCATTGATTGATTATAGTTCGAATGTATAATATTTGCGTTCGGACATTTATACGTCCGAAAGCATTAAACGTTCAAATTTTTGTTCGAACGTTATGGGAACACCGTCCGAATGTAACGAGGATAACATTCAGACGTGTGTTCGAATGTTTAAGAAGAAGTGTTCAAACGAACATGGTATGTTCGGAGGTTTCATCGAACGTTAATCGTCAAATCGTGTATTTACATTTGAACGTTTGTTCGAACGTGAAATCTTGCTGGAACGTTTTTTTTTTATATTCGAACGTACAGATCAGAAATACACTAATTTCATAAAATTAAGAAATTAAGAAACATACTAATTGTATCATATTACACACCATAAATATTCTACAACTAACAATGTCTTAAAAAGTTCTAAAATTATATAATAAAAGTTAGATACACGAATTAAAGTTATATACACGTCTTTCCTCGCCCACCCCGCTTCTGTTGCAATGACATAACACGCTCCATTTGCACCATCATCTCCCGTTGTACTTGCTGTTGGATTTCATTGCGCATTCTTTCTTCCTGGTTTCTCTGTTATTCCTGCAAACGCGTCTCTAAATGAGATTGTCGCTTTAAGAGGGACTCCAACTCTTGATGCCTCGACCTCATATACTCATTCTCGCGTCGTGCGGCTTCCAAATCTTTAGTAAAATTATTAATTTGTGAAGTCAAAGAGGATGAGGATGATGAACCAGAATGCTTGAAAGATCGTCCCAAACCTCTTGTCATACTAGAGTTGGGCTCGAGCACTTGTGTGAATATGTCTATGTCACTCGGAGAGGATTCCCCTGAAGCTAACTGTATCTCCATCATTTTTCCTGCCATGTCAAAGAAAAAATACAATAAGTAACGTATTAAAAGAAATATAAAATAAAAAATAAATTTTTCACATGTTGCATAATTTATTTAACAAAAATAACAACGCTTACATAATTATCTGCAGCGACAGGATCCATCCACTCACTACTCTCATTGGTGTGAGCAGCAATATAAACATGAATGAGGGAAAAGTTTTCTGGATCATCACGTTTCTAACAAAGCCACATTAGCAATTTTAAAAAGATAATATTAGTACTTAAATAAAAATAAATAAATAAATTCTATAATATTATTAATTACTATTTTATCAGCAAGACGGTAGAATGATATTGAACCAGCACGATGGTGGATAGTCAAAATGGATTTATTATTAGCATTCGTAGAATTTAAATGCTACAAAATTAATTAAGAATGTTAATTGTAATATATATACATAAAATATATAACCCAAATATATATGTAAATAATCATTAGATATTATTAATCTAGAATACCTAATAATTTGAAGTTGCGAAAAGATCATAACACTTTCTCCAATTGTCTAACTTCATCTGCTAGAAAAGGGATTGCGCAGTCTCTTCAACCATCTCAAACTTCTTATAATGGTCATGACATCGTCCCTTGTGACGTCGGAATACTGTAGCCATCAACCCATTCACAGTTCTCAAACCCTCGCAACGGCCAAAGTCGAGGTTGAATTCATCCTAATAAGTGTAAAAAATATAATATACTAATCTAGTATACAAAAAGTATACTCTCAACGTAAACTCACCAGCACACGGCTCCGAATGTGCTCCTTAATCTCGAGTGAAACATCTCGCCATGATCACACATAAAATGGAGTATAAGCTCGAGCAACTGTACCAATATAGGAGGAATGCGCTGCTGCACTATCATCCACGCCTCCAGTGGAATTATCAGAAATGTTGACCTTGAGTTTTCCATGCCTTCGGCATTTCTCAAGAGAAATACCATGTGTACAACCACGACCGCGACGAGCGGATGCATCAACTATTAGATAGAATATAATTATAGTTATATAGTTATTGAGATAAAAGTATTGATATATAATTAACTATGTTATTATTTTCTTACTGGTAGGTGTCGACTGAGTGTCGTTCTCTTGCGTCTGCACTTGATCTTCAAGAGAGAAACACTCAGGTGGGGAGTCCTCAACAGGTTCGGGACTTGGACTAGGCGGAGGGGGCAAATTTCTTCGTTGTCGTTTTGACAACATCCTTGAAGCATGATTAATATGATAAAGAAAATTAATTAGAAAAAATTATTGAAAAGTTAAATATTTTATAGTCACCTATATGAATAAAATATTTAGTACTTTTATTCTTCATCTTCGGATGTATTTTCCATGCTTGTTTCAGAATCTCCCTCAATAGCATCTTCATCGTCGTCATCAACTTCTTCTTCGTCCTCCTTATCCACTTCCTCTCCAGATTCTTCTTCATCTTCTTTTTCTGACTCTTCTCCTTCTTCTTCTTCACTTACTTCAATTGAATGATCATTTAATACGGACGGGTCGAGAAGGACGGGTGGGACGTCATCTCTACACAAGGAGAGCAACTCGAGTGCACCGAGGTCAACAAATAAGTTAATACCCTCTCCATCTTCTTGGTAGGCCTCTACTATCGGAGTGTCATCTTCATCTCCACTATTCTCGTAATCCGCACTCGTTCCTGCTTCATATATATTTCGAGGGACAAATTTCTGTACTACTCGCCAAGTTATCTCTCCACTATCTTCATCAACGCTTTTCATTGGATCAATCAAGTAATAGACTTGGGTAGCTTGACAAACCAATACGAATGGATCATCTTCGTACCATTTAGATGCTGTATTGACACTCGTAAAGTTATTATCCCTATGTATCGACACTCGACCACCGCCTAGGTCCCACCAATCACACTTAAAGACATATGTTACAGACCCACCCAGAAATTTCAATCCGATAATATCACGTATGACACCATAATAGTCAATATCGTCTGTTCCATGACTTCCTTCGACCAACACATCACAGTTTTGAGTCTTTCTATTACGTTCACGGTCCAGAGTATAGAATCTACAATCTCGAACCGTGCATGCAGTGTATCGAAGTGCTCTATTAGAGGGACCACGGGCCAATGCATACAATTCAAAAGAAACTGATTCGGGATCATGAGCACGTTGTTCCAAAATCTATCAATTTCAATAATATATACGTATTAATCTATAATGTTCATTAAGAGGGATTGTGACCCTATGAACAGTATACCCGAAGAACAGTAGAGGAAGACACTGAAACTTCATACTAAACGTGTTCAGTAGGAATAACAAGAATGTGCAATACAGATGATATAATCTTAAACTGTCCACACTGGACAATTAAGGAATTAGTGCACACCTAAATGTACACTAATTCCTGATCGGGTCTAAGGTTATTTATGCAATGTCACACATATTCATTCAAAAACCACATGAATCTTATATAAGGAAAAAATGTTAGAATTAGTAATGTTAAAGACATTCGGAAGTCTTATATTGTTGAACTACTTAACTGTTACAAACTTTCTGGCCTTTACAACTCTCTAGGCCAGAGAGACTTTGAGAGTCAAGCAATTTGATAGACATTTCTTCGAGATCATTCTCCCTCGTTATATAATTTTAACGAGTTATTATACTTAATTTTATCCCTCTAAGTTGTTATGGTCCACAATATTATAACTAATTGATACTTATTTATTTGTTAAGTTACTATTATAGTATTTATTTATTATACTCTAAATTGTTATAAGTCCAATATTATAACTAGTTGATACTTATTTATTTATTAAGTTGAAAATTTTGTATTTATTGATTATACTTAGTGTTATCCCTCTAAGTTCAACAAATAAAATCTCAACATAATAAAATATTTCTAAACATATTCATTCATCAATAAACAATATTCACATCATTTAAAATCCTCACAATACTCCAACAACAATATTCATAAACATTTCACAATATTATTTCCACATTTCAACAACACAATAATTTCAACAACAAAATTATATAAACCTCACAATATTCCAACAACAATATTCATAAACATTTGTATTCATCAATAAAGACAATAAACTCACAAAATATAATTATAATTATACTTAATAAACATATAATCACATGCATCTCATATCCATATCCCTCTAAGTATCTAGACCTCACAATATTCCCACAACAATATATTATACATATTAATTCATCAATAAACACCATAAACTCAAAATATTCCCAAAATTCATATACAATAATATATGATATTTCTAATCTATATCATAATATTTTCACAATATTACCATAAGTCCAATTCATAAACCTTAATCACAATATTTAAAATTCAAGACACAACAATATTTATAAACAATATTGTACTTAATAAACAATAATCACAACAAAATTATCCACACCTCACAATATTCCCACAACAATATATTATACATATTAATTCATCAACAAACACCATAAACTCACAACATATTCACAAAATTCATAAACAATAATATATGATATTTCTAATCTATAACATAATATTTTCACAATATTACCACAATTTCACAATATTCTCACTACAAAATTCATAAACATATATAACTAAAGTTTAGAAATATACCTAGTACTTTTTAATATCCTCTTTCAAATTATAAGCATTCAAGTTGCCAAAATACCAATCCTTCAAAAAAAAAAAATACTAACTTGTTAGAGACATATACATATTTATAAAAAAAAAACACAAGAGAAATATTTGAAATTTGGAAATAATGGAAGAAATAGTTTTTCCTTACCAAAATACTTCCAAAATCTTCACCCTCAATAATTACCCTCTCTCACTCTACTCTCTCTCACCCTCACTCTCACTCTAATCGGCCTCTCACTCTCACTCTAACCCTCTATCTCACTCAAACCCTCTCTCAACAATCTCTCCTCTCTATTTCGCGCACGGGGAAGCAGAAATGCTTCTGCTTCTCTCCCGTGCGTGACTTCATGCCAAAAACATTTCATTTGAATTAACATTCGAACTATTCATTTAAACGTTCGAACGTTACTTCCTTCAGGTTAAATTTTTAATATTTTCGTTCGAACGTTTATTATTAACGTTCAAACGAAAAAACTCACCACAGAAAACAATAATCGAGCGAAAAAATTCCCGCCAACAATTTATTAACGTTCGAACGTATATGTAATAACATCCGAATGATAAAATTGAGCGAAAATTTCCCCTCAACAAATTTAAACGTTCGAACGTAATAAATTAACGTTAGAACGTTAAAAATTCACAAAATTAAGTATTCTTTTTGTTTTTTTTATGGAAATAGACTTCATTTCATTAATGAATCTCGAAATTACGGACACTAAAAGTGTCCAATTATATATTCATATTTATATATTATAGTTATATAATATATTATAGTTACTATCTAGTCTATTTAGAACATATAAATAGTTAGTATTATATATTAATGTTATATAATATAATATAGTTACTATATAGTATATTTAAAACATATAAATCGTTACTATTATATATTATAGTTATATAATATAATATAGTTACTATATAGTCTATTTAGAACATATAAATCGTTCCTATTATATATTAATGTTATATAATACAATATAGTTACTATATAGTATATTTAAAACATATAAATAGTTACTATTATATATTATAGTTATATGATATAATATAGTTACTATATAGTCTATTTAGAACATATAAATCGTTACTATTATATATTA
>QEOT01007728.1:48629-80332 GCA_003123785.1 Pterocarya stenoptera | reverse complement strand
ATATAAATAGTTACTATTATATATTATAGTTATATAATATATTATAGTTACTATATAGTCTATTTAGAACATATAAATCATTACTATTATATATTAATGTTATATAATATAATTTAGTTACTATATAGTATATTTAAAACATATAAATCGTTACTATTATATATTATAGTTATATAATATAATATAGTTATAATATAGTATATTTAAAACATATAAATCGTTACTATTATATACTATAAATATATAATATAATATAGTTACTATATAGTATATTTAAAATATATAAATAGTTACTATATAGTCTAAAACATTCATATAGTTACTATTGTCCAATTATAGTTATAGAATATATTATAGTTAGAATATATTATAGTTATATAATATATTATACTTACTATATAGTTATATCATTAAACAAAAATCATTAATAAAAGTTTAAAATTAGATTTATACTAAAATAGAACGTTACTAGAAAATATATATGGAACCTTATATTTATTAACGTTCCAAGTTTCATTCCACATTGGAACGTTAATACAGATAACGTTCGAACGTTATATTTATTAACGTTCCAACGTTTTTGAAACGTTGGAACGTTAATAAATATAACGTTCGAACATTATCTATATATAAATCCAAAATCGAACTGCCGAAACTCATTACTCATTTTTCCTCCGGTTCGACTCCACCACTCCTTCGTCGCCGCCGCCGTCAAACTCCGTCACAACCGTCACTAAAAGGTATGCATCTCAATTTTATCTAAAACATTTATTTTATTAATCGATTTAGGATCGATTTGTATTAAAATCGAAACCCATGGTGGCCGGATTTTCAACTCGACTTTTCGGCCACCACGGGTTACCATTGGCCAAAAGGTCACCGTAGAAATGTTCCTTGAAGTGTATACTTCATTTCTATGGTGACCTTTCGGCATTTAGCCCAGTAGAAATAGGATTTGGAGCCTTCGAGAATGGCTGAGTTGACTCAGCCATTCCGTCTCGTAACGTTCGAACGTATACCATTTCAATTTCCTAAGGGTTGGCCTTCCACATCCGGACGTATATTTTATACATCCAGACGTTACTACATTTACGTTCGATATTATAATTGAACGTTCGAACCTAAGTTTTTTTAATTTTTTTTATATTTTTAACAATTTGGCGTCCGAACGTATATTTATAACGTTCGAATGTATAACAATTAAATTTATGATACGTTCTTTGTTCGGACGTTTAGTTAAACGTCCGAACGTTATATCTGTACGTTCGAACTTTAGTAATAAACGTCCGACCGGTTCATCGTAACGGTCGAACGTATATTTTCTATGTTTGAACGTTAATGCAAATCAGTTTAATATTAAGACAAATATGCATCAATAGTACAATTAATTTTGTTTCATTTTCTATTTTCAGGAGATGGCTCATCCTTTGCATTCTAGGAAACGAGGGAGGGAAGGAGCCACTCAAGACACTGCTCGGATCGAGTCTCGTACTGTTATGGTCCAGCGAGAGGCTCTGATCAACGAGTTCGAAGAGGTCAGCTGGGAGCATACCAACCTGAGAGATGTTTTCCTCAGTAGAGGCTGGGGAAATATCTGCACATTGAGGGGTAAGGCATATCCCTCTATGGTTCAGGAGTTATACATGTAGATGTGCTCCATGCCTCAGGATGCATCCTCTCACACCGTGACTGTACGCAGTGTGACATTTGAGTTTTCAGCCGATGTCATTGTCGACCACCTTGAGATTTGTCGAGGAGTTCAGACATTGACTAAGGCAGATGTAGGCAATTCTGCATCATCTACTAGCCCACTTGATGCATCATCAGCCAGAGATGCAGACCAGTCAGAGGCCGAGGGTGCTGGCCCTTCGGCTAGGGATGATGACCGAGACGAGAATTTCTACATCCTTACCGGGAGAGACCGCATGCAGCTTGAGAGGCCGAACTCCTTCCACCAAAATCATCTGCTACTGTTCTTCAACATGTTGCATCTTATAGTTGCAACAAACATGGATCCTGTGGCACATAAGACCACATTCAGTCTGACTCGGGCACAGTTTTTGATACGGGTGGCACGTGGAGATGCCATAGATTTGCCACTGCTCATCTTTGACATGATCCGTTACGAGGCCAACATCGTCTCCACGGACAACCTCCCATACGGTGTCCTGCTCAGCCGGCTATTACTTGCTCGGGGAGTGCCAACCCAACCTTTAGAGCGGGTCAAAGATCAGATGAGTGCCCTCGACATGACCACTCAACAACGTAGCATTGGACAGGCGATGGAACGTTGGCCATCCCTTGTAGAGGATCTAGTTCCTCTGATGCAGCCCCAGCCCAGTGTGGGGAGTAGTGGTCAGCAGCCGACGAGTACATCTGCGGGAGATGTGCGGCCTGCTTGGGTTGATGCAGTGATCTCGCAGCTGACTGCGCATATCGATCATAAGATCGATGAACGGCTCGGGCCTCTAGAGGCGTCTGTCGCCGAGATGTCACACTGTGTACATATCCTCAACGACAAGGTTGATACCTTGACTGAGGAGATACGAGCCGTTATGACTTTCCTGGACGGCGATATTATCTGAGTGTTGTTTACGTACTTTTATCATATTTTGTATTTTATTTTTAATATTTGTAAGGAACAATATTATTTAATATATCTATGGTTTTTTAATTACAATTCTCAATCTTCTTTAATGTTATATTTTTCAACTTCAATACTAAATCACTGCACTTCAAATATACATAAACATAAATATATATTTAAATATGTATATATAAATATATACATATTTATATATATAAACATAAATATTTAAAATATACGTAAATATATAATTATATTTTACAAATTGTGTATATGTAAATGTATAAAAGTCAATTTTTTCGACTTGTATCCAAATTATGCAATATAAAAACCACATAAATTTAAAATTAGAACATATTTAATTTAAATTTATAAGTAACGTTTGGACGTTAATTACTAAGGTTCGAACGTCTGCGCCAAAAAATTTCACGTTCGCACGTACGTAGCCACATGTCCAAACGTATGTGTGACGTTCGAACGTAATTTTCACATTCGTTCAAACGTAAAAAAATCTCATCTGTCTTTAGTGACGGTTTTCAGAAACCGTCACAGAAAATATTTTTTAGACGGTTTAGGGACTGTCACAAATTCCCAACTGTCACTAAAAACCAAATGTGTTGTAGTGTTATCCATGCTTTAAATTAGCATATATGGAAGTATTTGATACATTTGGTTTAATAGATAAAGATCTTATATATATATATTAAAAAATGTTAATTGTATTTAGGAAAAACTTATAAAATATTTATTTATCTACATATTAGTTTTTGATAAGCTAAAAATTATGAAATTAAAAATTAAAAAAAATGAGAAAATAAATCTTATATACAAAACGGTAAGTAAAATTATAAGTAAAACGAGTCTTCTTGGAATATTAAACGATCAATGTCCAATTCCCCATAATCTTTGCATGGCTATATATATTGATGTACAAATTACAATCAAAGTCAGTACTATTTGAAGGGCAAGGGGATCTAGAGGAAATCTTTCTTTTTCTTTTCTGATAATTAGTGATCTATCGTGGAGATATTTCCTCCCAGCATGTCTTGTAAATATGTGCTGCGTGTCGTAATAAATAAAAATATAAAATAAAAATATTTAAAAAATTTAAAAAAATAAAATGAACTTTAAATAAATAAAAATAAACACATCACCCCCCATATCTCTGAAGCGGCTGATTCGATTCTAGCTTTATATGACATCGAAAAAACCAGAGAGAGAGATAGAGATTAGGAGGAGGAGAGGAGTATGCATGTGCTGCAGTGCTGATTTCATTCCATCTATAGAATTAATTGCAACAAAGCGAATATAAAGCTCTGCGCTTTTGAAGAGAAAAAGAAGAAAAGAACCTGTTGGGGCAAAATTGATTGGGTCCAATCCATTGAAAACTATCACTAATAATAACGAAAAAGATAAAACTAGAAGATAATAAGAAAATAGATAAAATCAAAATGTAAGACAAAAAAGAGATAAATTGAAAAAAGTTGATTCAACTGTTAAAAGAAAAGTGCACCCAACGCAAATAGGACTCAATTATTCAATAAAAGGAAATAAACATCTATAAAAGAAGGAAATCTCTACAAAGGAGGGGGGCTCGACGACTTGTCTACGCACAGACTCCACCACACACAATGACTTCGAAGGATCGTCTCTCAAGGGAGACACTTTCTTCAACCTCCCGAAATCTTAAATTTCTCAATTGTATTGAAAGATATGTAAGGTCCTGAGAAATATGTAAAATCACTTATCACAGTAGATTTTGTGCCAAATAACCCGTGGACTTAGGCCTTATGTCGAACCATGTAAAATACCTAAATTTTTACTTGCTTACTTATTATTTATTATTTATTTTATGTACAATTTCAAAGAACATCGCATCGAAGCCCGAATCACCATCGTAGGTCAAGGATGATCATTTCCCCCCCTCCGGCCTATTGTACAAAATTTTTACATCAACAGTAGTTATCGTTTGTGGGATTGACTAATCCTCTGCACTGGAATTGGGAGAAGGATATTCTCCGACTCACGAGATCATTTTTGAGAAAGTAGATAAGATCTCCTCAACCTTGCTATTTCCTATTATTTACTCTCTTAACACTACAATGAATGACAAAAAAAAAATATAGAGGAAGAACACATGAAGCGGACGACGGCGGCACAACATGCACTGCACACAAAAAGCACTCAAGGTAGGACCTACGGCCACCACCCCTATAGCTCTGTGAGGTTTGATGCAGGCCACCCTGCATGACGGAGATATTGAACCGATAGAGCCCTCCACCGGTTAGTCATCGCAAACTCGCAGTGGTGTGCTATGCTATGCACGCCTTGCACAGTGCGGGAAGAGACCAACAAGTTGCTCGAGGCCCACACACGAGTGTCTGTGAGCAAGTGGGGCCATCGTAAGCCACCACCTACACTGCCGGAACTCCTTATCGCCGGAAAGGTCCTTGACCACAGAAGCAGTTCACGCCTGTAGGACCACTGCTAGCCACCACCTGAGGTGCTGGAGCTTTTTGTTGCCGGCAAGAAAGTCCCCGACTAGGGAGGCTTTGCTCGACGTCACCCCTCACCACCATCACTGAGGTTCGTTGTAGAAGATCGACACCAACATTGTTGCTCGCTATAAGCTTTTACGAGCTAGAGCCACCGACAGTAGCATCATGCAAAGGGGGACACCAAAAACTGCCGGTGATGGCTTTTGTCACTGGTGGTAAGCCCAAAGCATGCTAAAGGCCAACACGCAGACAAACCTGCCAGTGTGTACGTCCTCGTAGCATTGTAAGGGAGTCGATAAGGACAACCCCCTGGACTTTTCTGCGGCCTTCATGACATCCTCCACCCCCGACAAGATCAAAATCCACCACACCCAATAGAAGCTCTGCCCACCATAGAGCTCTTTGCCACGTCCAGTACCTGCGACAACACCCCTCCATCCCGGTAAGTCTCCTCTCGCTTTGAAACTAGGCCAACCCCCAAGCTAGAGATAGAGACCACCTGTGGTAGTTTCTGTCGTCAGTGGGCTTCCACTTGTGGTAGTTGCTATACACCACATTATCATCTCACTTTCATCCCAATATATAAGATATGACACATTTATCATCATTGGATGATCCTTCATTGGATGATTCTTTATCATCTAATAGTGATAAATGTGTCACATCTTATAAATGAGATGAAAGTGATATGAGAATGTGGTGTATAACATTACTCATTAAGAAAATTTCTTCTTTTTTTAAAGGCATTAAGAAAATTCCTTGATCTTGAAGATCAATTGAATCATTCAAGGTTGTCAAATTTGGGGGTATGATTTGCATCGATCCTCACCACAAGGCAAGCTTTACAAACAGAAAGACTCTTTCTAGTTCCTATGAATACGTGATGGAGATGCAATAAGGGTTATCCGTAATGCCACTAGGAGGGCTAGGCTTGCCGAGGCTAGGAGGGTGGCTTTGGGGTGCTTGCATGGCTCGGAGGGTGAGGCTTTGGGCCCACAAAGCAAGGCCACAGAGGACCAACCGCTTGCCACCTAGAGGTTGATCGAGTTGTTGGAAAATTCCTTGAATTTAGGGGATGAGGCAAATCCCTTGATTTTAGGAGATTGGGCGATTTGGAGGATGATAACGGAGTTGTGCTTCGTCAAATTAGGAAGTTTATCCATTTGTTATTTAGTTAATTTGTTTCCTTTATTTTAATAGTTGTCAGGATTGTTTCCTTAATTTTAGAAGTTTGATTTTTTTTGGGATTGTGATTTGAAAAGATGTTGTTAAAGGGAATAATTGGGAGCGGGCTAGCCGAACTCTAGTACTATTATTTTGGTTTTGCATTGTAATTGATATTTTTTTTTTATGCTATTTTGAATAAAAGTGAAGCATTCTTTGTTACCCTAATTTTTTAAAATTGAGTGCTAACCCAAATTAGTCTTGATTTTCATCTTCCAACCACTCGGATCTTGGTGTTGTCTTAAGGTAGCCCTTGATTCATCCCCCTTGATTCATCTATCCAACACGACCGTAAACACCTGAACGCGAGTGAGGCTTCCATCAGTACGCATGGGTCTACGGGGTTAGAGACTTGGAGGTCTTTAATATTAATTTAAAAGGGTAATAATTATTTTCTGAATACTAAGAGGCTTACAATTCAATCACATTTTATTTATAATTTTTATTAAAATAATAATATTTAAATATTTAAAAAATTAAATTAAAATAAAAGTCAAACTAAAATTTTAAAAAATATATTAATTTAATCCATATTTATAAATAAATTGTTAATAAATATTTTTGTTAACGATGTAACAATTAGTTAACAAATATTTATAAATTAATTGTTAATAAATATTTTTGGACCAGCTAACTTTTTTGAATGACAATTAATTAACGATGTAACAATTGAAGTGTAACATACTACCAACCAAAAAAAGAGAGTACACCCTAATAACATTCTGCATCTGGTACGTACGTATTCTGTAGGTATTTCAAAAACTAAGAACTTCTCTCTCTCTCCAGCAATAAAAGCCTCACCACCACTCAGGAATTTCTCTCCTTACACTGGGCAGAAGGGGGTTGGAGCTTCGGCTTCACCCACCTTCCCCCTTCGCCGGACCTGTTTTCCGTTTTAGGTTGCCTTTTTATTTTTTCCCCTTTAGTTTTCCGTCCACTACACTGACATATGCTGATCTAATGTCTTCTAGCATCCTCTCACAGACACGCGCCCCACCATCAGATTTTCCAGTCGATCTACCAAAAGGCAGAATAAAATAGCTCAAAAGTGCGACACGTACTTCTCATGAGCCGCTGCGCCTTGGAGAGCATGATGCCACCACACATGGCACTCTTGGGACCAGCGACATCAGATCTTCTAGATCCGAACTATACTTTCAATCCTAGAGTGGCGCACGAGCTGCACGTGCTGCCATAGCCAGTGGCGGTCTTTCACCGGCGATTCGACACAGTTTCCAGTTGCTACTACCCTATGTTCCCACTTTTCCTAACCAATGATCAAGTTCAAGTGGTCGCGAAAGTCTCTTTCAGCCAGTCCAAACCAATAAAATGCAACACACAACTCTTCACTGCAGCTTTTAGCTAAAGTATTATATTTTGTTCATCAAACTATGTAAAAACCGCTTCAAATGGCTTCCTCTTGCCAGAAATGGGTGGAAGTCAAATTTTTTGCTCTAGATCTCTCTTTTCTTATTTCTCGTGTTGTTCTATTGGTTTTGGTAAGATTGTGGGTGACTCCTTTTAGTTCATCTATAATATACTTGCTTAAAAAAAGAAAAAATACTACCAACCAAAAGTGGGTAATCCTTTTTTTAATGTTGTCAAATCTGGAACCAGCAGTACTGCTCCCAGCTCGTCTCTTGAAGTAACCTCTCAACGAGAAGTCTGTGTGCTGGTTGCGTTGCTGATTTGGATAATGTGAATTATAGTGAAATAATTTGAATTAAGATAATTTTCAGAGTTTTTAAATAACGGTCTCTTTAAATTTATTTTTCTTAAAATTGCAAGGACATTCTCAACATGGTTGAATTTTTCTTGCCAACATGCAACTCTGGCCGTTAAAGTCTTAACGAGAGATGTTCTGTTACTTTGCAACAGGAGGCAAGCCAGAGTCCTAAAAGGGCTCTCTTTTTAGGCTAGGGAGTGAATTCCACTTTAGAAAAGTCTGGCAAAGCGGCTCATTTGGTAACACGGTCATTCGTCCAATCTCTATCAATCAGTCTTTCCTCTTTCAATCGCTTGAATATAATTTTTTTATATAACTTTTATTTTAAAATTTGAAAAAATTGTATTAATTTTTATATTTTATTTTAGAATTTGAGAAAATTGTAATGATTAGATAAAAAAATTGAATATTTGAAATTAAGAAGTGTTTTGTACTTGAGTAGTGTTTGGAAATAAAATATTTAAAAATATATGAGAATACTTGTGTTCTCAAAGGCATCCTGAAATTTTGTTTCCTTGGAAATTATATATTGTAATGAGATGAGTTCAAATGATTTCACTATCCAAGCCAAACAAATCATCTCATATTCATGTACCAAATATTTAATTAACTTGTTGTAGAAGATTGAAAGAATACGTTGTGAACTTGTTTGAATTCCTAGTCGCTATAAATTTGAATTTGTAAAAATTATATTTTATTGTTAAATTATCATTAATATTAATTTTGCAGTGTAGTCATTATTTATAAAATTTTCAGTAAGCCTCCTAATTCAAAACATAAGTTGTAGTATTTTACTCGCTTGTTAAAATTCATTAAGATGGACCAAAAATTAAGTATTGTTGCATATTGGTTAGTTTGGATAGTAAAATATTCTCACAATACTCCACTACTATTTATTATTTTATTATAACTTTTTATCTACTTTTCACTACTTTTCAATATTCTGTCATTACTTTTTCTCTACTATTTACAGAATATCTAAGATTATCTCACTATCCAAATGCAAATTTAATTTTTGAGTTTTGAAGGATGGTACGGGTTGTAAAAGTAATAAGTGATAGATTGAGGGCTTAAGTTTAATTCCACTAAAATCTGAATACTATTGAAGATCTCTCTGCATCCCATGATTAACGGACCAATATAATATTCCACAAATCAAGCAAGCCCTGCAAAGAGGAGTACCAGTAAAAGGAAATCCAGCCTCTACACTGACCATCGAACAACACAAGATTTGAAGTAATATTTGACAGCAAATTGTACATCATTTAATGAATATCTATCTTGCCCAAAATTATACACATTTCACGAGTATAAAAATTAGATGACAAGCACGTAAAACAAAGTAGTGAAATTATAATATTTTCATACCTCTATTATTCTCTTTATGGTATCAGAGCCTATGGCCAGCGTCTCCGTGGCTTCCTCAAACAGCTGCATCAATCCTTCAACAGTTTCAAACATTAATACCCATCATATCATCTCTACACCTTCCTCCTTCATTGCCACATCCCAATCCATTCCTGTTAATCTTGGAAGGGATAACTTTCTTCCGTTGAAGGCTGTTTTGGTTCCCTACTTACGCGGTCAAGACATCTTTGGCTTTGTAGATGGTTCCACACCACCTCCACCACACAATTTAATTATGCTTCCATGTGTGACAATGGTGAAAATTCCACCATCCCCAATCTAGCCTATCATCGTTGGATTTAACAAGACCAAGCCCTACTCAGCACCCTCATGCCCTCCCTTACTGAAGGAGTACTCACCCAAATGGTTGGCTACTCAACCTCCTGAGAGGTCTGGCTTGCCTTCGAGAAAATGTATACGTCTCAATCTCGAGCTCAGATACTTCAAGTTCATATACAACTAGCCACCTTGCAAAAATCAGATTCTATTGTTTTTAAATATTTTCAGCATGTTAAGAGCCTCAACGATACTCTTGCTATTGGTGGACATCCCCTCATCGAGGATGCAGTCATTTCTTTCCTTCTTGTAGGACTCAAATCTAATTATGATCCGTTTGTTACTTCTGTCACCCTTGACTTGATCCCTTGAGTCTAGAGGAATTATTTAGCCATCTCGTTACTCACAAGATGCGCATTGAGCAACAAAATCAAGTTGTTGACCTCCCTCACTCCTTTGCAAATCTTGCATCTAAGCATTCTAATTATCAAGGAAGAACTCAACGGAATGACTCTACCAACTCCAACAAGTCTCTCCAAATAGGAGGAGGACATGCTGGCTATAAAGGAAATAATTCACATGGTGGACAACAATCAAGTTCATCTAAGCATTCTAATTATGGGTATCGGTGTCTTGATCCTTCCACGGGACATCTTTACTTCTCCCGCCATGTTATATTGGATGAGAATAATTTTCCATTCACGTCCATGCCTTTATCCCCCTCCGTACCTTACTATCAAGCTAAACCCCATTCCGAAAGGATGTTTTTTCCTCTTTTGCAGGTTCATGCACCAAAGTCAACTTGTTAGGGACCTCAGTCTAGTCCCTAAATACTATGTTGTCCTCACCTTGGTTCTCCTTGTGATGACCGATTGCCTCAGCCCTCTTGCTTGATCTTTGATCAATAATGGCAATGATGAGTCTTTAGGTCAATGGAGGTTTGGTGTTTAGTGATGGTATGGTGTATGATGATGATGAAAAGGGTGACTAAGTGATAATCTCAAAGGCTTGAGATAGTGAGGCACGGTTGGGAAGAGTGCTCTTGGAGTTGGCGCCACTTGTGGTGTAATCAGGGTTTGGATGATGAGTGAGGCTAGGGTATGGATGGAATAAGTCCTAAATTATTGGAGCTAATTTAGGATATGATGGATTTCAGCTATGGCAAGATGGAATGGATTGATTGGATGAATGAGAGGATATATTAGAGTTCCTAGAATTTAGGATCTCAATATGGCAAGTATGACTGGCTGGCCAAGGATGGGAATAATTAGATATGGAAGGGAATTAGGATTCCTAAAATTTAGGAATCCTTATGTGGTAAGTAGGGTTTTTGGCTAGGATAATTGGAGAATGGAAGAAGGGCAATTAAGGGTATAGCCGAATATGGAAAATAGGATTGGCAATATGGTAGGCGTATGGAGGTGTTTGGGAGGTGGGAATTATGCAAGAAAGTGTATGAACATAAAGGAAAATGTATGAACACTCAAGAACTTTGAATGAACACAAAGATAAACAAATCAACTTCGACTCACGAATTGCTCAAAGTTGGAAAGAAACCTCATATATTAGATAACATGAATCACACATATTCACAAATTACAATGTGTGATCCTCTCTTTAGAGATTCACGAATTGCACCCAAAAGAGCCCAAGTGCATAAGCACCGAAAATATGATCTCAAGAACAATATAGCCGTCCTCTAGGGATATTGTCAAAAGATGTAAACTAAATGACTAAGGGTCCTATTTATAGAGATTACAAAGTAAAAATCCCCAAAAGGTCCCTTAGAAAATACTTAAATAAAAATAAATGAAAGCAATAAAATAGTCTTGCAAGGGCCATGGTGGCCTGTGGCATGCAATGGCCCATGGATGGGCTAGTGTGGTTCCTGGCCCACGGCTTGATTGGTCTGGCTCATGGTTTTTGATGGGCATGACATGGTGTCGTGCATGGCCTGTTAATGAGCATGGCATGGTGCCATGCGTGGACCTGCTGGTGGGCACGGCATGGTGTCGTGCGCAGATGCTGCATGGCCCAAGCAGGTGGCCTAAGCGTTGATGTTGCAAGGCATGGGCTGGTGCCGTGCCCTAGATGGCATGCCTAGTGAGCATGCCACTAGCCTCGCCTACAAGGCACTAGATGGAGCCTTGCGCTGGATGGCATGCCTGCTGAGGCATGCCACTAATCTCGCTGGGCTGCTGCTGCTGGCCGCTTGGGGCTGTCAAGGGCATGTCATGGGGCATGCTTGCTAGGCGCTGGAGGCTGTCAAGGGGGCTCAGCCCCTGGCATGCCTGTTGGGCTCTGAGGGCTATCAAAGGCATGTCAGGGCTGGTGTCGTGGCATGCCTGCTGGGCTTTCTTGGGCGTGTCAGTGAGGCTGTCTTGGCATGTCAGCAACAGTGTCAAGAGCTTGCCTTGGCATGTCATTGGGCAGGTCAGGGGGGTTGTCTTGGCATGTCAATGACAATGTCAAAGGGTTGTCTTGGCATGTCAAGGGCAGTGTCGAAATGTGGCTTGGGGCCACTTTCCTAGGGGTTCTGACACAACTTCAATGCACGTTGTGGCACCTATTCCTCAATTCCAAAGTGAAATTGACATGTCAACTCGAATTACTTGCGATGCTTCATCAGTGCCACACACCTCCACCATTTCCTCATTGCCAACTTCTACTTCAATGCCCAATGACACGTGCAGTTCTCCACCTATTACATCATCCTCCATGGTGCTTCTCACTGATAGTTGCAATGATGCTTCTTCTTCGGACACCACTCATTCACGTGCCAATAAACATGCTCAGCCTGATGCTATGTTGTCCCATGTTGCTAGTGCCTCTCAGACACGTGCTAAGTAGACTCTTTCTCAAAGTCACATCTTAAAGCCCAAGGTGCCGATGGATGGCACTATTCAGTACCCACTCCCTCAAGCTCTTCTAGCTAAAATCACCCATGAACCCACCTGCCACACAGAGGCTATAAAGGATCCCAATTGGTGATCAGCTATGAATATGAAATTTGATGCTTTTCTTCAGAATGACACTTGGTCTTTAGTGCCTCAATCTCCTCATCAAAATATAGTTGGCTTTAAGTGGGTCTATCGCATCAAACGTCAGGAAAATGATTCAATTGAACTCTACAAGCCATTAAATATGTAAGTAAGGACAAACTAGTACATCTGCTATGAATCAGGATGACAAACTTCAAAATTAAATTAGCATTAGTCTTAGTTAGTTAAGACTGGGATTAAAAAACTGGCTAATAACTCACTTCTCAGATCTGCAACTCTTCTTCAAGGTCTCAAGGAATTGAAGGTAAGTTCCCAAGCATTTAAAATAGGATATGATATTGGAAATCTTGCAGTGCTGGCCGGATGCAAAGTCAAGACTCAAGAGAAATAGAGACAATCAAAGTCAATAGCAATTTGAAGTAATTATGTCAATATATTTAGTAAGTATCAAATAAACTGGGTTTTGATCTTGGTTTCACTTTATAATTAATGTAAAATGTGACAATTTTATCACTTTTTTCTATATTTTTTTGTTTTTTAAGAAATATGTATAAATATTAATAGCAATATCACTTATATAAATATTAATAGCAATATCACTTCATCATGGTGGGATGGGGGACTACAATGATGAGAGTGTGATTTATAGAAATCTTTATATAGAATATGATCCCCTAGGAAATAATGATAAATACTTTTTTTTTGTAATTATCTTTTTAATACATTGTTTCCATTTTCGAGATGTATGCAGGACATGTAATGATTGGATACAAGTTCTCCCTTTCCTTGTGTCACTAGCTAAAAATTAGAGAAGACACTAAGTCATGTGTTGACGACGTGTTTCGCACAACGAGTATTGGGCTCAATCACATGCAACACAAAGAGAATGTGAGGCTCGGGAGAATGTGGGGCTCGGGTTTAAAGGGTCACCTCTGATGCCTAAATCAATTTTTTGTGCTTTGAAGAGAATGTTACTAAGAAAAAGAACGTAAGTCCCAAATTCTAACCTAGTGCCCAGCCTTTATACTACTTGTCAAGATAGTACTTCGTATCCTGTGTCAGAGGCCCTCTACTTCCGTATGGTATACCACGTTGTTGTCTTTAATGAGGCGTGGTCTCTCCTGTGTTGCGAGTGGCTGGGTGCGGCCACCTTCTGTGACTTTGTCAAAGACAATAGGTCTTGCCATGATCACTGTCCATGTCCCATATCTGATCATTAAATGCAGTATGGCCTTTTCTTACATCTATAAGGTAGTGTTAGGTAGGTGACGTCCTATCTTTTCACATTGACCAGTTTCTCGCGCAGGCCCTGAGCCTTCTTCTTCATTACGCAACTTATGGGCCGACTATACTCCTAATCATTCAGCCTCCAAAATAAGCTACGCCTGGCCTGGGAGGGATGTAAATGTCTACTATTTATCCCGAATGTTCTTACTGCACGTGTGTGGTGAGAATTTACTCCTACTTTCTTCCTTTTCCTTTTTAAATTCCCACTTTCTTCCTTTTCCTTTTTTTTTTTTTTTTTAATATTAAGTTCACAATATTCCGTTGATTAATCATGCTCGATACTCGATAGGTTGGTTACTCATTGTTTGCAGCGGTTCGTTCCCCCATGCCTGGGTTACATGTGATGGTTCGCTCCCACATGTCTACTAGTGCAGCGAAAATGTAGGATCTGTTACGGGTATCCCACTCTTTTCAACACGTGTCGCCCTCTAGTCTGTGTGGCCCTAACGACGTGGGCATCTACTTAAACCTGGGCCCCATCCCATCGTCTTTCTTATTTCACTTTCGACAGAAAGTACGTGCCTTGCACGTAAACTGTTACTTAATATTAGAAAATCATGTGGGAAAAAAAATAAATTGTTTTTAACATTTTGTTCACCATTTAATTTTTATTACGCATGGTTGTGGGGTAAAAATGTTTCTTTTTAAGAATAAAAAAGATTTATGCCAAAATAAGAACAAAAGGCCTTGGCCACACGTGATGGATCTTGAAGCTAGCAATCCCAAGACTTTCTAATTATGGCTGCATGACGACTACTATTGATATGATAAAATTGAGAGTTGAGGCTTATCATTAATTCCAGGTACAATTATATATATAATTCTGATCATCGAGATCGTGATCGATCGAAAATGTGCTAATTAATTAATTACTTAACTTGAGCTAGCTTGTACTTGTCTTGTAAATAATTACAAGACTTGTAGTCTTGACATGTAGCTGATAGCAGCCTCACTTAGTACTTTCTTGTCTAGGTCACTTTTAGTTTTCTAACAATTTTTTCATAGGTACACCTATTTTTTGTCATTAATAAAATCTCACATTTTTATTTTTTTTTCACATCTTATAAGAGGCAAGCTAATATTTTAGTCTCTTTTTATAAGCTATTTGGTAAATTTACAACCTCAATTTTTTATTTTTTTTTACATTTTTCCTTTCGAATCTTCCACTAACTAGCTAGTTTGTTTGTATTAGTTTTGTTAGTAAGTACATATATACTACCATTCATGAGTTAACAATTAGGAGTGAAGGCAACAAATCTCACATATATATTTCTATCTATTTATTATACGGACTTTACAATATTCAATCGTAGATTCAAAAAAAAAATTTTATTTATTTAATTTTCATCATTTGCTTCAAAAAATCTCTCATAGATATTATTATCTTAATTTTTATCGTTCAATTGAGTCCGATGGAGCTCAAGTAAGAGGTTCAGATGGGTGGCTTTCATAATTTAGATTGTCCTTAGATAGCTATCTTATATAGTGAATATTAAATGTTGGTCACTATTTACTCTTACATACGACACACTTTACTAATTGCCCCTATGTACCAAATCCTAGTTCCAGCCCTCTATAGTCCTCATGTATTACAAATAACTTGATTTAATTATTTCATGCAGGCACTAGTTCCTCAACCTCCTCCTCGACATCAACCTGCAAGGGTACGTATATATGTTTTTAGATTTCTCGTATGCTATAAATATTCTTCTCTTCCCTCCCAATTAATTTCCCTCCCTTGATTAATTAGTAATTTGACATTTTCATGCCTTTTTCTATGCACATATATATTGAAAATAGTAATGCTAGATACAGTTCTAGTGTGTGCAAGTCTCATACATTCATTTTTTTTAAAAAAGTGACGTTCACCATTAAAAAAATATTTTTTTCATGTGGATCCCAGATTTAATTACTTTTTCTAAATAAGTACGCGAAACTTGTATATCTTAATACTATAAATATCATTTCTCTATTAAAAATGTAGGGTTTTTGACCATATATTACATTCGCTTGAATTAATTAATAAATTTGGTAGAAATATTCTTATTTTTAACTTTCATTTTTGAGATTTCTTAATTATCAGAAAGCTAGACGGTGTTTAAAGAGAAACTGTTATATATGTTTTTCTCCACCATAATACAACTTTTTTAGATTGGAATTTTAAATCATCAAAACAATAGACGACGTTACGCAGTACCTTATATTAAAGTGCTCATTATTAATTAAAGTTTAACTGATGTGATTGATGAAAAATGAGTCATGTTAGATATATACAACCTCATGAGGTGTGCAAGTCTCATTCAACCCAAGAAAAAAGTTGAGCCTACCATAAACTATGTTTGTTTTAGTACCCGAATCTCACTTTTTTCAAATAGTTCATATGGAACTTGCAGATCATCTAATTCTGCACAAGTCATTTTACACGAAAAATAGGGTATATCCTACTTCTTGAGAAGCTAGTCTTTGTTCAAAATACATTGAAGATCATAGATCAGGATCTATATATAGTTGTTAGACCCGCAAGGGTCAGTGCATGCAGTAATCTATATATGGCTAACTAACACCCATCTCTTGTTTGATTTTGCATTCAGCCTGATTGGTGGAATGTACTTCACTTATTGGAGGTTGCGATAAGCGCTGCAAGCATTTGCAACATCATGTGATATTACCATAGAGTAGTACTACATGTACTTATAGTTTTACTTACACTTTTATTTACAAAACTAATCATTTTGTTAATTTTCTTTTGAAATTCAAATTTTGAATTTCAAATTTTATAATTTTCAACGTATCAATAATTGACATGTAGAGAAGTCAGTTTTTATTAAGTACATTTAGCATTTTTCATTGCTATATATTTGATTCTACATATACATATACAAAAACGAGTAATGCTATACATGCACCACACTCTCATAATTCATTCTACTTAATTTCATTTTAATGTGACATTAGATGATAAAGAATTATCTAATAAAAAATCATCTAAAAGTGATAAATATGTCACATCTTACATAATATAATAAAAGTGAGATTGTAATATGATGTATAGAATTATATACAGAAATATATGTATATATATAGATTATATATACACACAAGAGGGATCGAAATTGAAGGCCGATAATATGTAAATTGCCATCATAAGGGCAAAATTACGTGTGTTATATGCGGCTTGGCTTCTTTCTTTTTCACTTTTTGGTTTCCCTTTGTTATTGTTTACAACTCTTATCGGTATTTATCCGTGCTTTAAATTAGCATATATGGAAGTATTTGATACATTTGGTTTTAATGGATAAAGATCTTATATATATATATATTAAAAAATATTAATTGTATTTAAGAAAAACTTATAAAATATTTATTTATTTACGTATCAGTTTTTTATATGCTAAAAATTATGAAATTAAACGAGTCTACTTGGAATTTAAACGATGAACTTATTATGTTTTATATCCAGGAACTCTCTCTCGTCTCCCACGAGAAGAGGTTTGCTTCCCTGCCTCGTGCATGACCTTTTTGATAACCATGGCGACCAAGTTGGAAGCTTTGTGTGGAAAATTATCTCTAACGGAGACAGAGCAAGAAGTTATCTCTTTTGATGATGATGTGGTTCAGGAAAGCTTGGTTCGTGGTGAAAAGTGTTTGATAATACAGTTGCTTACTACTAAACACTATAATAAGGAGGCTTTCAAGCAGGATTTGAGGAAGATTTGGCGTCCGGTAAGGGCGATTCGCATACAAGATTTGGGATCTAAATTTCTTATTGCTGAATTTGAGGATGTCAAAGATAAGGAAAGGATCTTGCGTGATGGCCCATGGTCTTTTGACAAACAACTGGTTTTACTAAAGAAATTTGATGGGTTGCTCCAACCCCATCAGATTACTCTTACGGAAGCTTTCTTCTGGGTGTGCATTCATAACCTCCCACTGATGGCTCGTAGCAAGCAGATTGGTCGAATAATTGGGGAATCTTTGGGTTTAGTCTAGGAAGTGGATTTGCTTCATGATGAATGTGAATGGGGTGATTTCATGAGGGGGGAGTTTGTCTTGATGTTTCTAAACCCTTCTTCGGGGGAAGCAGCTTCATTTGGGTTCGAGTGGGCATTACTGGGTAAGGTTTTCTTATGAGCGTTTACCAGAGTTCTGCTATATGTGTGGGCGGATTGGCCATCAACAGAGGGATTGTGAGCATACTGATCAGATGATAAGTTCGCTTGGGCCAGTGCCATATGGACAATGGATGCGAGATCTTGGTTGTCGGGTTTCTACACCTGATCAAAGTGGTCGTCGACAGCTGCCTATGGTGGTCAATATTGGTGTGGATGGACAGGGCAGTGGAACGCAGGTGAATTCAAACGGCACTGCGAGGTTCCCTGAAGCGGTTACAACTACTTCTAATGAGGCATTAATTCGGAGATGATGGATACTCCGTTATAGGCGGAAATATCACAGGAGTCACAAGGGGTGGTTAGGGAGAGTAATGTGTTTGATGCTGGGAATGTTTCGCGAGATCATGTAGATGTTTTGACGCAGAAGATGTCTATTGCTACTAGTGCCATGAAGGTTATGGGCCAGGGTATTGCCAAAGTGGCCCACATTGATGACGGCCCATCATCTTCTACTTTTCCTAAGACTCCATCTGGGGGGCAAGGCCCATCTCAGTTGCCCAAAGGCTCTTGGATACGAAAGGGGAAGGTGCCGAAGGAGTATTTGTCTCCTGAGTCTCCCAACCCTAAAATCATCAAGACGAAATGACAATCCACGACGAAATTAAAGGAAGCACCGGCGAAGAAAGGGAGGAGCATTTCAGATGAAGTCCATATTTGTATTCTTCATGAGGTACCGGTTGTTTCATCGGCAGAGGCTGAATTTCAGCCCTGCCGAAAACCATGAAAATCATCTATTGGAATTCCCGTGGGCTTGGGAACCGTTGGGAATTCGAGCACTTCGTGATGTAATCAGGAGAGAAAGGCCCGACCTGCCGTTCTTGCAAGAGACAAAGCTTTCTGTGCGAGGTATGGAATTGCGTAAATTTAAACTGGGGTTTACTAATTGTTTCTCAGTTGATTCTGTGGGGTGAAGTGGTGGTTTGAGTTTGTTGTGGAATTCTGACCTAGGTGTCGATATTAAATCTTATTCGCATTTTCATATTGATGCTCATATTATAATGGAGGATTTGCGGGTATGGAGATTCACGGGTTTGTATGGTAACCTGGAGGTTTCTTGTAGATTTTCTAATTGGAATCTTATTCGGAACCTTGATTCTTTTGAGCAAATTCCGTGGTTGCTAGGGGGTGATTTTAATGAAATAATGCACTTACATGAAAAACGGGGTGGCAGACCACATTCGATGTCTCAAATTGAGGCTTTTAGGGAAATGCTCACAAAGTGTAATCTGCATGATTTGGGATTTCGGGGACCCAAGTTTACCTGGTGGAATTGAAGAGAAGGTGATGCTTCTATCTCTCAGTGTCTTGATAGGTATTTGGGGAATAACCTTTTCTGTCAGTTGTTTCCACAAGTTGTAATCATACATGGAACCGTAGCATATTTGGATCATCTGCCAGTCATTTTTGAGTCTATATGCCGTAGGGACGCGCATATTGCCAACAAACAATTTCGCTTTGAGGCCATGTGGGTGGGTGAGGCGAGGTGTGAGCAAATTATTGAATAAGTTTGGGGAAGTAGGGGTACTAGAACTGGAATGGAAGGAGTTTCCCGTCTCATTANCAAAACTAATCATTTTGTTAATTTTCTTTTGAAATTCAAATTTTGAATTTCAAATTTTATAATTTTCAACGTATCAATAATTGACATGTAGAGAAGTCAGTTTTTATTAAGTACATTTAGCATTTTTCATTGCTATATATTTGATTCTACATATACATATACAAAAACGAGTAATGCTATACATGCACCACACTCTCATAATTCATTCTACTTAATTTCATTTTAATGTGACATTAGATGATAAAGAATTATCTAATAAAAAATCATCTAAAAGTGATAAATATGTCACATCTTACATAATATAATAAAAGTGAGATTGTAATATGATGTATAGAATTATATACAGAAATATATGTATATATATAGATTATATATACACACAAGAGGGATCGAAATTGAAGGCCGATAATATGTAAATTGCCATCATAAGGGCAAAATTACGTGTGTTATATGCGGCTTGGCTTCTTTCTTTTTCACTTTTTGGTTTCCCTTTGTTATTGTTTACAACTCTTATCGGTATTTATCCGTGCTTTAAATTAGCATATATGGAAGTATTTGATACATTTGGTTTTAATGGATAAAGATCTTATATATATATATATTAAAAAATATTAATTGTATTTAAGAAAAACTTATAAAATATTTATTTATTTACGTATCAGTTTTTTATATGCTAAAAATTATGAAATTAAACGAGTCTACTTGGAATTTAAACGATGAACTTATTATGTTTTATATCCAGGAACTCTCTCTCGTCTCCCACGAGAAGAGGTTTGCTTCCCTGCCTCGTGCATGACCTTTTTGATAACCATGGCGACCAAGTTGGAAGCTTTGTGTGGAAAATTATCTCTAACGGAGACAGAGCAAGAAGTTATCTCTTTTGATGATGATGTGGTTCAGGAAAGCTTGGTTCGTGGTGAAAAGTGTTTGATAATACAGTTGCTTACTACTAAACACTATAATAAGGAGGCTTTCAAGCAGGATTTGAGGAAGATTTGGCGTCCGGTAAGGGCGATTCGCATACAAGATTTGGGATCTAAATTTCTTATTGCTGAATTTGAGGATGTCAAAGATAAGGAAAGGATCTTGCGTGATGGCCCATGGTCTTTTGACAAACAACTGGTTTTACTAAAGAAATTTGATGGGTTGCTCCAACCCCATCAGATTACTCTTACGGAAGCTTTCTTCTGGGTGTGCATTCATAACCTCCCACTGATGGCTCATAGCAAGCAGATTGGTCGAATAATTGGAGAATCTTTGGGTTTAGTCTAGGAAGTGGATTTGCTTCATGATGAATGTGAATGGGGTGATTTCATGAGGGGGGAGTTTGTCTTGATGTTTCTAAACCCTTCTTCGGGGGAAGCAGCTTCATTTGGGTTCGAGTGGGCATTACTGGGTAAGGTTTTCTTATGAGCGTTTACCAGAGTTCTACTATATGTGTGGGCGGATTGGCCATCAACAGAGGGATTGTGAGCATACTGATCAGATGATAAGTTCGCTTGGGCCAGTGCCATATGGACAATGGATGCGAGATCTTGGTTGTCGGGTTTCTACACCTGATCAAAGTGGTCGTCGACAGCTGCCTATGGTGGTCAATATTGGTGTGGATGGACAGGGCAGTGGAACGCAGGTGAATTCAAACGGCACTGCGAGGTTCCCTGAAGCGGTTACAACTACTTCTAATGAGGCATTAATTCGGAGATGATGGATACTCCGTTATAGGCGGAAATATCACAGGAGTCACAAGGGGTGGTTAGGGAGAGTAATGTGTTTGATGCTGGGAATGTTTCGCGAGATCATGTAGATGTTTTGACGCAGAAGATGTCTATTGCTACTAGTGCCATGAAGGTTATGGGCCAGGGTATTGCCAAAGTGGCCCACATTGATGACGGCCCATCATCTTCTACTTTTCCTAAGACTCCATCTGGGGGGCAAGGCCCATCTCAGTTGCCCAAAGGCTCTTGGATACGAAAGGGGAAGGTGCCGAAGGAGTATTTGTCTCCTGAGTCTCCCAACCCTAAAATCATCAAGACGAAATGACAATCCACGACGAAATTAAAGGAAGCACCGGCGAAGAAAGGGAGGAGCATTTCAGATGAAGTCCATATTTGTATTCTTCATGAGGTACCGGTTGTTTCATCGGCAGAGGCTGAATTTCAGCCCTGCCGAAAACCATGAAAATCATCTATTGGAATTCCCGTGGGCTTGGGAACCGTTGGGAATTCGAGCACTTCGTGATGTAATCAGGAGAGAAAGGCCCGACCTGCCGTTCTTGCAAGAGACAAAGCTTTCTGTGCGAGGTATGGAATTGCGTAAATTTAAACTGGGGTTTACTAATTGTTTCTCAGTTGATTCTGTGGGGTGAAGTGGTGGTTTGAGTTTGTTGTGGAATTCTGACCTAGGTGTCGATATTAAATCTTATTCGCATTTTCATATTGATGCTCATATTATAATGGAGGATTTGCGGGTATGGAGATTCACGGGTTTGTATGGTAACCTGGAGGTTTCTTGTAGATTTTCTAATTGGAATCTTATTCGGAACCTTGATTCTTTTGAGCAAATTCCGTGGTTGCTAGGGGGTGATTTTAATGAAATAATGCACTTACATGAAAAACGGGGTGGCAGACCACATTCGATGTCTCAAATTGAGGCTTTTAGGGAAATGCTCACAAAGTGTAATCTGCATGATTTGGGATTTCGGGGACCCAAGTTTACCTGGTGGAATTGAAGAGAAGGTGATGCTTCTATCTCTCAGTGTCTTGATAGGTATTTGGGGAATAACCTTTTCTGTCAGTTGTTTCCACAAGTTGTAATCATACATGGAACCGTAGCATATTTGGATCATCTGCCAGTCATTTTTGAGTCTATATGCCGTAGGGACGCGCATATTGCCAACAAACAATTTCGCTTTGAGGCCATGTGGGTGGGTGAGGCGAGGTGTGAGCAAATTATTGAATAAGTTTGGGGAAGTAGGGGTACTAGAACTGGAATGGAAGGAGTTTCCCGTCTCATTAAGGGCTGTGGGGAAGAATTGTCAACTTGGAATAAAGCCTCGTTTGGTCATGTCAGGAGGAAGCTTAATGCTGCCCGTACTCAGTTTGAAAAGGTACAGCTTCTTGATTCAAGTAGTCCTAATCCTGGTGGCCTGTGTCAAGCCAGAAAGGAATATCAGTTGTGGCTTGAGAGAGAATAGGTGATGTGGCGACAAAGATCACGGGTGCAGTGGTTAAAAAAGGGGGATCAAAACACACGGTTCTTCCACTCAAAAGCATCTTCCAGGAAGAAAAGGAATGTTATAAGGGGTCTTAAGAATGAGAGGGGCGAATGGCATGAGGGTACGCAACATGATGAGTTGGTTGTTGATTTCTTCAACAACGTTTTTAATTCTTCGGCACCAGGGGATCAAGAGGCTGTTTTGAGCCTTGTTGAACGAAAGGTCACGGATGATATGAATATTGAACTCACTAAGCCATTTGTAGGGGATGAAGTAAAGCAAGCATTGAACCAAATCCATCCAACCAAGGCACCTGGGCCTGATGGCATGTCTGCAGTGTTTTTCCAATCATATTGGCACATCATGGGAGATTCTATTACAACTTCTGTGTTGGAAACTCTTAATACTGGTAAGTTGCCCTCTCTACTAAATCATACACTTATTAGTTTGATTCCAAAGAAGAAAATTGTGAGCATGTTGCTGATTTTCGCCCTATAAGTTTATGCCATGTGGTTTATAAACTTGTCTCTAAAGTCATTGTGAATAGAATGAAGGGCTTCTTACCTGATATAATATCTGAGTCTCAGTGTGCATTTTTGGGGGGCAGGTTGATTAGTGACAATGTCTTGACAACTTATGAATTAATTAACTATTTAAGGAATAAAAGGTGTGGCAAGAAAGGGTATGTGTCACTGAAATTAGATATGAACAAAGCGTAAGATAGAGTTGAATGGGTTTTTTGGAGAAAATCATACTCAAATTGGGATTTGCATCTAGCTTTGTTACTCTTATTATGGAGTGTGTTAAAACTGTCACGTTTTCAGTTTTAATAAATGGAAATGCTCATGGTCCTATTTATTGTACAAGGGGCATTAGGTAAGGGGATCCACTTTCCCCTTACCTTTTTCTCTTTTGCACTGAAGGCTTAGTAGCCTTACTGAGGGATGCTGAGATTAAAAGATAGCTGGTAGGAGTTAGAGTTTGCAGAGGGGCTCCAATGGTTACACACCTACTATTTGCTGATGATAGTTTAATCTTTTGCCGGGCAGATGTTAATACAACAAGATTTATTCAAGGTTTGTTGGATAAATATGAAAGGGCTTCTGGGCAAAAGGTTAACAAAGGGAAAACAGCCATGGTTTTCTCTAAAAATGTGGATGATATCAAACAAAGAGAGTTGTTGCAGTTATGGGATGTTAATACTTTTCAGCAGTATGACAGATATTTGGGATTTCCAAATTTTGTTGGTAGATCTAAAGCCCGTGCTTTTGAAGGTATAAAAACAAGGGTGTGGACCAATTTGCACAGTTGGAAAGAAAAACTACTCTCTCAAGGGGGTAGAGAAATACTCATAAAAGCAGTGGCTTTATTTATACCTTCTTATTCTATGAGTTGTTTCAAATTACCCTTGACTTTGTGTAGGGATCTTGAGATGATGATGGCGAGGTTTTGGTGGGGCCAAAGGAGCAATGCAAGGAAAATCCATTGGTTAAGCTGGAAAAAATTATGTGTGTCTAAATTTAGAGGTGGGATGGGGTTTCAGGACTTATACATGTTCAATATGTCTCTTTTGGCTAAGCAAGGATGGAGGTTGTTACAAAATGAAAATTCACTGATGCAAAGAGTTTTCAAGGCCAAGTATTTTCCAAATTGTACTTTTTTCCAAGCTTCTTTGGGTTCTAATCCGTCCTATGCTTGGAGGGGTATTTTGAATCAAGGAGATGGTTGTTGGAAGGATGTAGATGGAGAATTGGAAGTGGTGGATCAATGAAGATTTGGAAGGACCCTTGGTTACCAAAGCCTCGACTCTTACAGCCTGCCTTAGATGGCAGAATTGGGCTAGCTATTGATGAAAATCATACAGTGGACAGTTTGATTGATGGCACTACTCAAACATGGAATGCACAGTTGGTTAGAGCTCTCTTTAATCCAAATTCAATAGGGGTGATCCTCAAGATTCGATTGTTCCCAAACCAAGCTTTAGATAGATGGATCTGGGATAAGGAAGCAAGTGGTAAATATTCTGTAAAGAGTGCTTATAAAATGATTCAGAATTTAGTGGGCAGTGATGATGGGGAAAACTCTATGCAGATGCAAGATGGAACTCTTTGGAGAAGGATATGGCATATGAAAGTCCCTAGGAAGCTTAAAAATTTTGCATGGAAGGCGCAAGGATATTTTGCCAACCCTCACTAATCTCAGGAGAAGAAAGGTTGCTGTGGAGACTCAATGTAGCTTCTACCATGAATATGAAGAAGATATTAGCCATGCTCTACTCACTTGTTCTTCTATCTATAGTTTATGGCAGAAATATCTCCCTATTTTACGAACTTTTTAGTCCCCTTTGCCTTTTATTGATACTGTGAGAATGATTATGATACAAGGTAGTGAAACAAAGTTTACTTTGCTTTTTATTCTGTGTTGGAGTTTATGGTATAGGCGAAATCAGCTGCACAGATGGAACACATTTTGCTGCAACCTGTTCAGCAGCCTGAACAAGCTTTATCTCTTTGCAAAACATTCAACGATTTGCAAACAACAACAGCACGAGACTTCTTTAAGCTTTCTAAGTGGTAAGCTCCACTAGAAGGGTATCTCAAAGTTAATGTTGATGGTGCTGTGTTTTCTGACTTGAGGAAAGCTGGAGTTGGGGTAGTCCTACAGAATGTGAGTGGAGTTGTGATTGCTACAAGCAAGAATGAAGATGAGGTGGATGAGGCTGCCACAAACGAGTCCATTGTTGTACTGAGAGGACTACAGCTATGTCTCCCACTTGGTATACCAAAGCTTATCGTTGAATGTGACTGCCTTAATGTAGTTCAGGAGCTGTAGTCAACAGAGGATTCTCTTGCAAGTGCCGGTAACTTGATCAATGAAGCCAAGACTCTCATGAAGTGTTTCCAGGAAGTTCATGTTCAACATGTTAATAGGATTGGGATTGGGGTAGCCCACTCTCTAGCTAGAAATGCATGGAATGTTGATGATATTAATGTATGGTGGGAGCAGATTCCTTCTTTTCTTAGTCATGCACTATGGTTTGATACCCATTGATGTATTGTTGCTATTTCAATGAAATTTCAGTTTATCAAAAAAAAAAAAAAAGGAATATTAAACGATGAATGTCCAATTCTCCATAATCAAAGTCAGTACTATTTCAAGGGCAAGGAGATACAGAGGAAATCTTTCTTTCCGATGTTTTCTGATAATTAGTGATCCATCGTGGAGATACTTCCTCCCAACATGTCTTGTAAATATGTGCTGCGTGTCGTAATAAATAAAAATATAAAATAAAAATATTTAAAATTTAAAAAAAATTAAATAAACTTTAAATAAATAAAAATAAACACATCACCCCCTTATCTCTGAAGCGGCTGATTCGATTCTAGCTTTATATGAAATCGAAAAAACCAGAGAGAGAGGAGGAGTATGTGTGCTGCAGTGCTAATTTCATTCCAGCTATAGAATTAATTGCAACAAAGCGAAAATAAAGCTCTGCGCTTTCGAAGAGAAAAAGAAGAAAATAACCTATTGGGACAAAATTGATTGGGTCTAGTGCATTGAAAGCTATTACTAATAATAACGAAAAAGATAAAACTAAAACATAAAAAAAAAAAAAAAAATAGATAAAACCAAAAGGTAAGACAAGAAAGAGATAAACCGAAAAAAGTTAATTTAGACTCCTAAAAGAAAATGCATCTAACGCAAATAGGACTCAATTATTCTGAGAAAGGAAATGAACATCTATAAAAGAAGGAAATCTCTACAAAGGAGGGGCGCTCGACGACTTCTCTACGTACAGACTTCACCACACAATGACTTTGAAGGATCTTCTGATCTTAAGGGAGACACCATCTTCAACCTCTCGAAATCCTAAATCTCTCCATTGTATTGAAAGATATGAAAGGTCATGGGAAATATGTAAAATCACCTATCACAGTAGATTCCGTGCCAAACAATCCGTGGACGTAGACATTACGTCGAACTACGTAAAATCACCAAAATTTTTATTTGTTTATTTATTATTTATTTTATGTATAATCTCGAAGAACATCGTATCGAAACCCGAATCACCATTGTGGGCCAGGGATGATCATATCCCCCTTCCTGCCTCTTGTACAAATTTGAGAAAGTAGTAAGACCTCCTCAATGTTGCTATTTCCTATTATTTACTCTCTTAACACTACAGTGAATGATAAAAAAAATAGAGGAAGAACACATGAAGCAGACGACAACGGCGCAGCATGCACTGCACACGAAAAGCACTCGAGGTAGGACCTGCGGCCACCACCCCTATAGCACTGTGGGGTTTGATGCTGGCCACCCTGCATGGCGGAGATATTGAATCGACAGAGCCCTCCACCGGTTAGTCATCGCAGTGGTGTGCTGTGCACACCTTGCACAGTGCGGGTAGAGACAAACAAGTTGCTGGAGGCCCACACACGAGTGTCTGTGAGCAAGCGGGGGCATCACAAGCCACCACCTGCACTGCCTGAACTCCTTGCCACCGAAAAGGTCCTTGACCACAGCCTGTAGGACTGCCGCCAGCCACCACCTGAGGTGCTGGAGCTTTCTGTTGTCGGCAAGAAGGTCCCCGACAAGGGAGGCTTTGCTCGACGTCACCCCTCACCACCATCACCAAGGCTCCTTGTAGAAGAAGATCGACACCAACATTGTTGCCCCCTATAAGCTTTTACAGGCTAGAGCCACCAACAGTAGCGTCATGCAAAGGGGGACACCAAAAACTGTCAGTGACGGCTTTTGTCACTGGTGGTAAGCCTAAAGCATGCTGAAGGCCAACACGCAAACAAACTCGCCAGTCATGTGTATGTCCTACTAGCATTGCAAGGGAGTCGGAAACCACAACCCCCCGGACTTTTCTGCGGCCATCATGACATCCTCCACCCCCAACAAGATCAAAATCCACCACACCAAATAGAAGCTCTACCCTCTATAGAGCTCCTTGCCATGTCCAGTACTTGCGACAACACCCTTCCACTGAAACTAGGCCAACCCCCATGCCAAAGATAGAGACCACCTGTGGTAGTTTCTGTCGTCAGTGGGCTTCGACGGAGACAAGAAATATTGGGCGAGTGCACTGCCCACACCCACTATTCCTCGCCACCCCTGTGGTGAGCAGCGATCTCCCCGAGCAGTTTACTGCTTATAGCGGGCAATAACACACTGGGAGTAATGTTGCATGGCAGGCAATGACTTACGGTGGGCAACGTCCTTTCCACTACTGCAAGGCTCCTCCTGCCATGAAGCTCAGCACCAACCGTGAGCTCCCAGGGGCAACCTCATCAGCACCCTCTATAGCCCGCTACCCATTTGGCGCCACCAAGTTAACATGCCAGAAAAGCTCCCTCACCCATGTAGAGGATTCTAGTAAATCAATTATTGATTTACGGAATGCTCCTCTATCTTATCCTCCTTGATTATAGGAGATTCGGTTTTGCTTTGTAATTATCTTTCCTAGTTTATCTAATTGTATTCAAACTCTACTCTGTTATGTATACATCTATATAAATGAAATACTCCACCAGAGAGAAGTAAGGTGGTTTCACAAATATTGTTATGGCATCAGCCAGTCTTTTGGATTAACATCCTCGATCCACTCATGGCCGATTCTTCTTTCTCCTTCAATACCATGATTCACATGGTTACCATAAAACTTTCATCCACAAATTACCTTCTCTGGCATAATCAACTTCTTCCTCTCCTTCAATGTCAGAATCTCCTTAGGCATGTTGATGGTTCCATCGTAGTGCCTCCAACCACTATCGTTTCTGAGTCATCTTCTCAACCGAACCCGAAATATGCGGAATGGCAACTTCAAGATCAACGTCTTCTCAGTCTTCTCTTCTCTTCCTTGACTGAAGAAGCCATGGCTCAAGTCCTTGGTCTTACCTCTGCTCGTGATGTCTCGCTTGCTTTGGAAAATTCTTTTAGCCATATTTCCAAGACTCGTGAACTTCACATCAAGGATGATTTGCAGCTCATCAAACGTGGAACTCGGACTGTCACTGAATATTCCTGTTCCTTTAAAGCTTTATGTGATCAACTCACTGCAATAGGCCACTCGGTTAATGACGTAGACAAGGTTCACTGGTATCTCAGAAGGTGGGCACTGACTTTGCTAATTTTTCTACTGCCCAGGTGTCCCTCACTCCATTACCAACCTTTAGAGATTTGGTTCCCAAAGTTGAAAGCTTTGAGATTTTCCAGAAGTCACTCGAGTCCTCCCCTGTTTCCTCTGCTACTTTTACTGCCACCAAAGGTTCTTTTACTCTTTCTCGGGGTGGTAGCAACTCCAAGTTCCGTCGTTCTCGTGGCGGGCACAATGGAGGGCGTGGCAAACAAGGTTCCTATATCCCTCGATGTCAGATTTGTAAAACTGAAGGCATATTGCCGATCCTTGTTGGAATCGTTACGAGCATACTGAACCTACGGCCCAGCTTGTTGATGCTTTCACCACGGCCTGTTCTCTTTCAAATGGCTCGGAGTCTGATTGGTTCACTGATACCCGCGCTTCCGCTCACATGACACCTGACTCTTCTCAGTTGGAAAAGGTTGAGCCTTATCATGGTAAGGACTGCATAATAGTGGGAAATGGTGCTTCTCTCCCTATTACTCACACTGGCACGTTCTCTCCTTCTGCCAATTTTAAACTTTTAGATGTTCTTGTTGTCCCTTGTCTTACCAAAAATTTGTTGTCCATCAGCAAACTGACCTCTGATTTTCCTCTCTCTGTCACTTTTTCTCATGATAATTTTGTTATACAGAACCGAGTCACAGGAACGGCGGTGGTAACCGGTAAACCCGAAGGTGTTCTGTATGTGCTGAACTGTGGCAACCTTGCCTTTGTTTCTATCCTTAGGAATAAAAATTTACATGCTTCTTTTGAATTATGGCATGCTTGCCTTGGTCATGTAAATCACTTTATTTTATCTCTTTTGAATAAAAAAGGACAATTATTTCTCACTTCTTTATTGCCTAATCGATCTCTTTGTTCTACTTGTCAACTCCCTAAAAGTTATCGCTTGCCTTTTTCCCCAAATACTACTCAATCTAATGATATTTTAGTCTCATCCATTGTGACATTTGGGGTCCCGCTCCCGTAAAATCTAATTCAGGATTTATTTATTATGTGTTATTTATCGATGATCACTCTCGCTTTACTTGGTTTTATCCCATGAAATTGAAATCGAATTTTTTTGATATTTTCCTCCAATTCCAAAAATTGGTTGAAAATCAACACTCCACCAAAATTAAAATTTTCCAAAGTGATGGTGGCGCCGAATTTACAAGCAATCTGTTTCAATCTCACCTTCTACAATTTGGCATTCATCACCAAATGTCATGTCCATACACTCCTTCCCAAAATGGTAGAGCTGAGTGTAAACATCGGCATGTGACGGAAACTGGACTTGCCCTTCTCTTTCACTCCCACGTTCCTCCTCAGCATTGGGTTGACGCTTTCAGCACATCAACCTATATTATCAACCGGTTGCCTACACCAGTTCTTGGTGGTCTTTCACCTTTTGAAGTTCTCTCTGGTAAGTCTCCTAATTATGAAAATTTTCATCCCTTTGGTTGTCAAGTCTACCCTTGCTTGCGTGATTACGCACCTTACAAATTTTCTCCTTGCAGTTTACCATGTATTTTTCTTGTCTATAGTTTTTCATATAAAGGTTTCCGTTGTTTTGACACTGAAACTTCTCACACATACATTACCTAGCATGCTCGCTTTGATGAGAATTTTTTTCCATTTTCAAATACTTCCCGTGCAAATTCTATAGCCAACATTGATTTTTCCAATTTTTTCAAGCCCTGCTCTCTTGAACAAACTCCTAGCGCATCTACACCCACTAGTACACAGATCTCCCCTGCTGCTCCTTGTCATTTTTGTACAGATGACCCTGCTGTTGAGCCTTTGCAGGTTTCCTCCTTTGATATGGCGTCAACTTTTTCTTTGGCTGCAGTTTCTCCAGCACCTGCGCCTACTACGAACTTGGTGTCATCTCCAGATTCTATGGCCCCGTCCAATCCCAATACTCCAATAGTTCCTTGTGCATCTCATCCTATGGTTACTCGTGCCACATCTAGCATTTTTAAGACATGGCATCCAGCCCATCTCAGCTTTGTGCAGTCCTCACCATTGCTTCATGCTCTGCTTGTCACCTCTAAGCCTAAGGGATTTAAATCGGCTGCCAAAAATCCAACTTGGCTCTCTGCCATGGACGACAAAATGAAGGCTCTTCAAACAAATCATACTTGGGATCTTGTTCCCCGGCAATCCAATACTAATATTGTTGGTTCCAAATGGGTTTTTCGGACTAAATATCATTTCGATGGATCTATTGATGGCTTCAAAGGGCGCCTCGTTGCAAAGGACTGCACTCAACTTCCTGGCCTCGATTATACAGACACTTTCAACCCTGTGGTCAAAGCCTCAACGGTTCGTGTGACGCCCCGACTCCCACGTACAAAAAGCCTCGGGAATCGTGACGTCAGGATGATGACAACACGGGTCACACATCCCAACGATACGTACTCAAGTGTGTGCAACGTGCCACCAGAGCACCAAAGAGTCGCAGCGGATAGTAATAATTAAGTCGCTAAGTACCAGAATTTTTATATACAAAATAACCAAAATACAATTATACTTAAAGCTATACAGTCATCCAAGAAAATATAATAAAACCGAGTACAAACGGATGGGAAACAAATCCCATAACCAAAAATAGCA
>QEOT01007728.1:22763-44512 GCA_003123785.1 Pterocarya stenoptera | reverse complement strand
AAAAAAAAGGGAAAAAGAAAAAGAGGAGGAAGAAAAAGGAGATCCATCCTTTTCAACTTGGGTTTCGAAAGTGCTCCAACGAAAAAGATTTTAAAGGCACTAGATAATTAAAATAATTCAAACTCAATGAAATGCTCGATTAAAATAATAAAAATATTAAAATCCCAAAAACAAGCCAATATAAATTAAAGATCAATTTAAAATGTAAAACAATAAATAATATTAAAAAAATCCATTAAAATGATTTTCACAACTTAAAATATTATAAAATAATATTTCAAAACTCCTTAAATTTTTAAAACAAGAGAATGAATTTTTAAAATAAATTAAAATAATCATTCTTTAAAAAGCACTAAAATACGGGGTGTTACAGTTCGTGTTGTTCTTTCTCTCGCCGTATCTCACAAGTGGTCTTTACGTCAACTTGACGTAAAAAATGCATTCCTCAACGGTATTCTTCATGAAATTGTCTACATGGAGCAGCCCCTGGGCTATGTTGATCCTCGCCATCCTCTCCATGTTTGCAAATTAAAGAAGGCCCTCTACGGTTTGAAACAAGCACCCCATGCTTGGTTTCAACGTTTTAGTTTATTTCTACTAAAACTTGGTTTTTTTTGCAGCTGCGCAGACCCTTCTTTGTTTGTTTTTCATCAACAAGATGATCTTATTTATCTCCTACTCTACTTCGATGACATTATACTCACTGGGAATAATTCAGTTCTCATAAATCGATTTATTTCTCAGCTGCACGCCAAGTTTGCTATCAAGGCATCTTACATTCCAGACGGCGTCTTCCTCAGCCAAGTAAAGTATGCTACTGATATATTGGCCCGTGCTCAACTTCTGGATAGCAAACCAGTTCCAACTACTATGATCGTATCTCAATGGCTATCCTCCGAAGGTACTCCATTTGAAGATCCCACTCTCTACCGTTCATTAGTAGGAGCCTTACAGTACTTAACAATTACACATCCGGATCTTGCACACTTAGTCAACTCTGTAAGTTAGTTCCTTCATGCACCTACTGACGTTCATTTTCAGGCAGTTAAGCAAATACTTCGTTATGTAAAAGGCACACTTCACTTTGGCCTCAAGTTCACTTCATCCTCTTCTATGGGTTTAGTTGCCTACTTGGATGCCGATTGGGCTGGATGCCCAGACACTAGACGCTCCACCTCTGGCTACTCGATATATCTCGGCAATAATCTTGTCTCTTGGAGTGCCAAGAAACAGTCCACGGTTTCGTGTTCAAGCTGCGAATCCGAATATCGAGCTCTCGCCCTCACTACTGCTAAAGTTTTATGGCTTACTCATCTTCTACATGATCTTCGGGTTACTTTAACCCATCGGCCTTTACTTCTTTGTGACAACAAAAGTGCTATTTTCTTAAGCTCCAATCTCGTGTCCCACAAGCACGGCAAACACATCGACCTCGATTATCATTCTTACGTGAACTTGTTGTTGCTGGAACCCTTCGTCTTCAACATGTTCCGTCCCACTTGCAATTGGCCGATGTCTTCACCAAGAGTGTTTCACGTGATCTTTATGTTTTTTTCCGATCCAAGCTTCGAGTGTGTGTTAATCCCACTCTTAGCTTGCGGGGGGCTGTAGAGGATTCCAGTAAATCGGTTATTGATTTATGGAATCCTCCTCTATCTTATCCTCCTTGATTATAAGAGATACAGTTTTGCTTTGTAATTATCTTTCCTAGTTTATCTGATTGTATTCAAACTCTACGCTTTTATGCATACACCTATATAAATGAAATACTCCACCAGAGAGAAGTAAGGTGGTTTCACAAATATTGTTAACCCACAGAGACATCCCCTAGCAGTTCGCACGATGAGGAACGTTTCATGGTGGGCAACGTCCCTTGGCGAGCACCTCTCTGCTATTGCAGATCCTCTCTTCAGTGAAGATTCAACCCAACGCCACAGCCTAGCTTCACTACCGTGAAGGCCTCCACAACCTTTTGGTTGTTCCAGGTCATAACAATCATCTGCCAAGCCCCTCCATTGTCGACTTCTCCTCCCTCGGAAGGAGTCCCAAGAGTAGCAACCGTACTCCAAGGTGTTCCTTGGGCCATTTGGCTTCTTTCTGGGCTTTTAAAGTCAAAACGCAACTTCATAGGGTAGAACTTCCTACTTTTTCTCGAGAGGCTTCTCATGCAATTCAAATTTTGTTAGAGAATGAAATATAGCACCCAAGTAGTACTGAGCTTGGGCATGTGGACAAAATGGTCGTCTGAGAAAGCTGATGCAATGATCGACGTCATGAACGACACTTTGTCCTTAGTGCTCCAAATAAATGAAGCAGACCACATCGATGTTTTGAAGACGTGTCATACCATTCTCTCAGTTGTGTCTGAGAGTTCCGTTGGAAACTACATTTCCAAATGGAGATGCTGGTAACTGCTACCTACTAGACACATAGTGGAGAGCCAAATTGTGTGGAAGTCATCCACATAGCTTGGAGCAATAGCCGTATAGTCATTCTCAAACACCACACAAACACCTTAGCTCCTTATCTCCATCGGGGATCACCAGCGCTCCATGATGACGACACTCATTCCGGATCACCAGCGCTCGACGAGCAGCCAAGTCGTCTCGAGCAACAACGCTCGGCCAGATTTAGAACACCATTCGCAAAGCAATGCAATGCTTGCCCCAAGAAATTAAAGGATTATGTAGCCCTCTAGCCTTACCGGAATGCCTCGGGCCCCACCTAACCACCACTGGAATCGAATGCTCACCAGAACATCACACCACTTGGATCAGGTTGCGAACATCAAACTTGTAATTTGGATAATCTAATCTAGCTTGTTTGGTTTTTTTTAGCATGTCGAGCTTTATCTCACTCCACAAAAGCGCGGTCAAGTCAACCTCCTACCAAAGTCAATGTTTTGCTCTTGCACGCATAAGCCGATGGTCCATGCTCCCACCCGTAAGCTGATGTTCTGCGCTTGCACCTGTAAGCGGATGCCTAGCATGATATAGTCCATCTCCTGCCTATCTCTCAAAGTTGAGTGCCTCCACTGGCATAATAAGAGCAGTCAAGGCATCCTCCATCCAAACGTAAGCCAAGTGTCTCCACTCACACCTTAAGTACAGTTGAGGCATCCTCCTGCCTTAACTTGCACCTCCTGCCAAACACAAGATGAGTGTATTAACTCGCCACAACTGCCGCTGGGGGGAATAAGCCTCCGAGCTCTACAACTATCTCACACGGGTTACCTTTGAAAATGAGTCGACGGACTTGGCTCTGTCGACCACTTAGTGCTAATTACAACAAACAAACTCTAACCTTAAAATACCAAATTGGTCACGCCAATAGAAAATGACATCAAGGGGCAAAAAATCCACTACTACAAACAAATAGCAAACAATAATCATGGAAATGTGCACTCTTTGCTAACGATAAAAAGTCTCATGCAAATCAAACAAACGTTTATACAAACAAATTCCAAACCGAGCTCTGCGCTCGCACCTAACTCGATCGAGTCTATCTCCCGCCTATCTCTCCTAAAAGGAAATGACATCTAACGCAAATAGGACTCAATCACTTAAAGGAAAGAAATAAAACTCTATAAAAATTAAAAAGAGGATATTTCTACAAAGGAAAGGGGTTCACGACTTCTCTACGCACAGACTCCACCACGCCTAATGACTTTGAAAGATCTTCTCTCAAGGGAGTCTCCATTTCCAACCTCCCAAAACCCTAAATTCATCCATTGTATTGAGAGAATGTGAGGTCATTAGATATATGTGAAATCACCTATCACAGTTGATTTCACCCCAAACAACCTGTGGACATAGGTATTACGTCGAACCACGTAAATCTCTTTGTCTCTCTTTATTTATTTGTATTTGCTTTTTATTATTTATTTCATGGATGATTGTGAAGAGTAAATATCAAAGCCCAAATCACCATCATGGGCCGAGGATGATCATTTCCCCCCTGCCAGCCTATTTTACAGGTTTTTGACATCAACAGAAACATAATCACCATATATAAGATATAAAAAATTTATCATCATTGGATGATCCTTTATTGGATGATTCTGTATCATCTAATGATGATAAACGTGCCACATCTTATAAATGAGATGAAAATGATATGAGAATGTGGTGTATAGCATTACTCATTAAGAAAACTTCTTCTTTTTTTAAAGGCATTAAGAAAATTCCTTGATCTTGAAGATCAATTGAATCATTCAAGGTTGTCAAATTTTGGGGTATGATTTGAATTGATCCCCACCACAAGGCAAGCTTTACAAACAGAAAGACTCTTTCTAGTTCCTATGAATATGTGATGGAGATGCAAGAAGGGCTATCCGCAATGCCACTAGGACGGCTAGGCATGTCGAGGCTATGAGGGTGGCTTTAGGGTGCTTGCATGGCTTGGAGGGCAAGGCTTTGGGCGCAAAAAGTAAGGCCACGGAGGACCAACTGCTTACCACCTAGAGGTTGATCAAGTTGTTGGAAAATCCCTTGAATTTAGGTGATGAGTCAAATCCCTTGATTTTAGGGGATTGAGCGATTTGGAGGATGATGACCGAGTTGTGCTTCTTCAAATTAGGAAGTTTATCCATTTGTTATTTAGTTAATTTGTTTCCTTTATTTTAATAGTTGTTGGGATTGTTTTGTTAATTTTAGAAGTTTGATTTGTTTTGGAATCGTGATTTGAAAAGATGTTGTTAAAGGGAATAATTGGGGGAGGGCTAGCCAAACCCTAGTACTATTTATTTCAGTTTTGCATTGTAATTGATATTTTTTTATGCTATTTTCAATAAAAGTGAAGCTTATGCTTTGTCACCCTAATTTTCTAGAATTGAGTGCTAGCCCGAGTTAGTCTTGATTTTCATCTTCCAACCATTCGGATCTTGGTGTTTCCTTAAGCTAGCCCTTCATTCATGCATCCAACACGACTGTAAACACTTGAGCTTGAGTGAGGCTTCCATCATTGGCGCTTTCATTGAGAAGCGTCCAACCTGTGGAGAGGAAGCCAAGGAGTAAGATCATGGCCGATCGATAACCAACACATAAGGAGCGGATTGAGAACCTTGAAGCCACTTTGGAGGCACAACACACCAACACCAATGAACGGCTTGGAAGGTTAAATGAGGTGCTCCACCAATTGGTGGATCAAAGGAGGAATGAAGATGGAAGGTGCCATAGAAGAAGAGCCGAGAGGCATCATAGTCTGGAAGGTTCCATGGGGTCTAGAAGAAGCCAACACTGTGAAAGGGTGAAGGATTCAGATTCATCTAATCAAGATTCCTCAAGCACCAGTGAGGAATCAATTGAGGAAAGTGAGAGGGAAAAAGGGAACCAAGGTGAGAGAAGAGGCACACGTAGGAGGGAAGTTCTCAAACAAAAAATGTACTTTCCCAAGTTCAATGATGATGACCCAAGCACTTAGGTTAGTAGAGCCAAGTAATACTTCGAGCACAATCACATGGAAGGTCATGCTAAAGTGTCCTGTGCCGCCTACTTCCTTGAGTGGGAGGCTAACCAATGGTGGCAATGGATGATGAAGATCTATAGAGCTCAAATGAGGAAGTTGAAATGGCAAAAATTTGTCAAGGAGCTCTTAGGGAGGTTCGGGCCAACCGAGTATATGGACTACCATGAGCCTCTCTCAAAGATCAAGCAAACCGGATCTTTAAGGGATTATCAAAAGGAGTTCGAATACTTGTCTACAATGGTACACAGGTGGTCAGAGAAGGCTCTCATTAGGACTTTTGTTGGAGGATTGAAGAGTGAATTGGCAGCAGAGGTAAAGCTTAAGAAGTTAAAGACTTTGATGCAAGCCTTGGAGGTTGGACGGATTAAGGAAGATCAACTCCAAGATTTGAGGAAGAATAACCGCTTGGACGTGAGGAAACCACCCCCAATGGTTTCCAAGTTTGGTGCAAACAAAACTTTTAGCAAGGACTTCTCACCGGGAGGTCCTAGTGGAGGTGCATCAAGTGGAACCAAACCATTACCCGTGGGCGTGAAGAGGCTATCTTAGGAAGAGATACAACGACAAAGAGAGAAGGGGCTTTGTTTCAATTGCAATAAGAGGTTCACAATGGGCCACAAATGCAAAGCCAAGCAAATGTTTCTCATAGAGACAGAGTTAGAGGAAGAGGAAGACAAAGGGGAGGAAAAGCAAGGGCAAGAAGAGCAAAAACAAGATGAGGCCGTGGGTGGAGGTCCTTATATTTCTATTCATGCATTGGCAGGTGTTGCGGGACCTAGAACGATGAGAACACAAGCTCACATTGGCAAGATAGAGGTAACGATTCTTGTTGATAATGGCTCATCCCTAAACTTCATCAACTTTAAAGTGGCTGAGAGCTTGGGGTTGCCTATGACTTCTATCACTCCATTTGAGGTTAAGGTAGCTAGCGGGAAGAAGTTGATGTGTAGAGAAGTATGTAAAAATGTATGTTTGAAAACACAAGGCCTTGAAATTGTAGTAGATTTGTATTCTTTGCCTATTGTGGGGTTGGACGTTGTGTTGGGTGTGCAATGGCTAGAGGAGCTAGGGAAGATAGTTTTGAATTATAGAAAAATGACTATGGAGTTTATGATGGGAGGCAAATGGGTGACCAAGAGGATGAATAGAAGAGGGGGATGTAAGGTCGTGTGGCCTAATGAGATGGAGAAGATCTTGAGACAAGAGGGCAGTGTTTTGCTATCACATTGGCCTCCCAACCGAGGGGCTTGAGTGAGGGGCATGAAGTGGAAGATGGAGGCAAGGAGAAGGAGTTAGGGGTCAAGGTTTCTAATGAGTTTAAGGGTTTGTTGGGGAGGTTTTCTAGGGTGATGGAGGATCTGAAGACACTTCCACCCTCAAGGAAATCTGACAATCGTAATCCATTGAAGGACCAAGCCGGTTAATGTGGCCTCCTACCGGTATGCCTATTACCAAAAGACCGAGATTGAAAAGCAAGTCATTGAGATGTTGGCTAATGGGCTCATTCGGCCAAGCACTAGCACATTCTCAAGTTCGATTCTCTTGGTGAAGAAGAAAAATGGCACATGGAGGTTTTACACCGACTACCGAGCCTTGAATGAGGCTACTATCAAGGATAGATTTCCAATTCCAACCATTGATGACATGTCAGATGAGCTTGGAGGTTCGATGTTCTTCTCCAAACTTGATCTAAGGGCTGGATACCATCAAATAAGGATGCATAAAGGGGACATTCACAAGATGGCTTTTCGAACTCACAATGGCCACTTCGAGTACTTGGTGATGCCATTTGGTCTATGCAATGTTCCTTCAACTTTTCAAGCATGCATAAACCAAATATTTAAGCTTGTATTTGGGGAGGTATGTGTTGATATTTTTCGATGATATTCTTCTTTATTCGAAGACATGGGAGGATCATTTGGAGCACTTGGATGTTATTTTGGGGGTGATACTTGACAATGCTTTTTATATTAAGTTGTCCAAGTGTGCATTCGGCCAGAGGGTAATTGAGTATTTGAGGCATTTGATATCACATGAGGGGGTTATGGTGGCTTGGCCCAAACTGAAGACCATCACTGAATTGAGGGGCTTTCTAGGTCTCACGGGTTACTATAGAAAGTTTGTCAAGGATTATGCTTCCATTGCAAGACGACTCACCAACATGCTTAAGAAGAATAATTTTGTTTAGAGTGAAGAGGGGAAGAAGGCATTTGAAGCTTTGAAAAAGGCCATGACAACTACACCCATCCTTGCTATGCCTAATTTTGAGAAGGCATTTGAGTTACACACAGATGCAAGTAATGTGGGGATAGGTGTGGTATTGACACAAGAACGGAGGCCACTTGCCTTCATTAGCAAGGCCCTTGGTATTCAAAAGAAAGGGTGGAGTGTGTATGCACGGGAGATGGTTGCTATCATGGAGGCCTTAAGGGTATGGAGGCCTTATTTGTTGGGGCGGAAGTTATTGATAGTCATGGATCAACAACCTTTGAAGCATTTTTTGGAGCAAAGAATCACCACTCCGGATCAACAAAGGTGGGTATCTAAGTTACTTGGGTTTGAATTTCAATTGGTGTATAGGTCAGGTAGGGAGAATCGTGTAATCGATGCCTTATATGGGAAGCAATATGGTGAGGTGTTGGAGGCCCTTTCGGGTCCTTCATGGGGAGTGTGGGATGTGATTAGAGAGGGAATAAAAAATGATCTAAGGTGTAAGGAGGTGATGGAGAACTGACACATTTATCATCATTGGATGATCCTTTATTGGATGATTCTATATCATCTAATGGTGATAAATGTGTCACATTTTATAAATGAGATGAAAGTGATATGAGAATGTGGAGTATAGTATTACTCATTAAGAAAATTTCTTCCTTTGTTTAAAGGCATTAAGAAAATTCCTTGATCTTGAAGATCAATTGAATCATTCAAGGTTGTCAAATTTGGGGTATGATTTGAATCGATCCTTACCACAAGGCAAGCTTTACAAACAAAAAGACTCTTTCTAGTTCCTATGAATACGTGATGGAGATGCAAGAAGGGTTATCCGCAATGCCACTAGGACGGCTAGGCGTGTCGAGGCTAGGAGGGTGGCTTTGGGGTGCTTGCATGGCTCGGAGGGTGAGGCTTTGGATGCACAAAGCAAGGCCACAGAGGACTAGCCGCTTGCCACCTAGAGGTTGATTGAGTTGTTGGCAAATTACTTGAATCTAGGGGATGAAGCAAATCCCTTGATTTTAGGAATTGAGCGATTTGGAGGATGATGACCTAGTTGTGCTTCTTCAAATTAGGAAGTTTATCCATTTGTTATTTAGTTAATTTGTTTCCTTTATTTTAGGAGTTGTTGGGATGGTTTCCTTAATTTTAGAAATTTGATTTGTTTTGAGATTGTGATTTCAAAAGAAGTTGTTAAAAGGAATAATTGTGGAGGGCTAGCCGAACCCTAATACTATTTATTTCGGTTTTGCATTGTTGTTGATATTTTGTTTTATGCTATTTCCAATAAAAGTGAAGCTTATGCTTTGTCACCCTAATTTTCAAAAATTGAGTGTTAGCCCAAGTTAGTCTTGATTTTCATCTTCCAACCACTTGAATCTTGGTGTTAATTCGTCGAGGTAGTCCTTGATTCATCCATCCAATGCGACCGTAAACACCTGAGCGCGAGTGAGGCTTCCATCAATACGGCATACGTCTACAGGGTTAGAGACTTGGAGGTCTTTAATATTAATTTTAAAAGGTAATAATTATTTTCAGAATACTGAGAGGCTTACAATTCAATCACATTTTATTTATAATTTTTATTAAAATAATAATATTTAAATATTTAAAAAATTAAATTAAAATAAAAGTCAAACTAAAATTTTAAAAAATATATTAATTTAATCCATAATTATAAATAAATTGTTAATAAATATTTTTGTTATTTTTGGACCACCTAACTTTTTGAATGACAATTAATTAACGATGTAATAATTGAAGTGTAACATACTACCAACCAAAAAAAGAGCGTACACCCTAATAACATTATGCATCTAGTACGTACGTATTCTATAGGGATTCCAAAAACTAAGAACTTCTCTCTCTCCCCAGTAATAAAAGCCTCTCCACCACTATGGAATTCCTCTCCGTACATTAGGCAGAAGGGGGTTGGAGCTTTGGCTCCACCCACCCTCGCCTTCGCCGGACCTGTTTTCCATTTCAGGTTGCCTTTTTATTTTTATTTTTCCTTTAGTTTTCCGTCCATAGCACTAAAATATGCCGATTTAATGTCTTCCAGCATCTTCATACAGACATGCTCCCCACCATCAAATTTTCCAGCCGTTGATCTACCAAAAGGTAGAAGAAAATAGCTCAAAAGTGCAGCACGTACGTCTCATGGGCCGTTGCACCTTGGATAGCAAGATGCTACCACACGCGGCACCCTTCAGACCAGCAGCATAGGATCTTTTAGATGATCTGAACTATACAGTGGCGCGTGAGTTGCACGCGCAGCCATAGCCAATGGCGGTCTTTCACCGGCGATTCGACACAGTTTCCGATTGCTACTACCCTATGTTCCCACCTTTCCTAATAAAGGATCAAGTTGAAATGGTCATGAAAGTCTCTTTCAACCAGTCCAAACCAACAAAATGCAACACACAACTCTTCACTGTAGCTTTTAGCTGTAGTATTATATTTTGTTTATCAAACTATGTAAAAACCGCTTCAAGCGGCTTCCCCTTGAGAGAAATGGGTGGCAGCCAAATTTTGGCTCCCGATCTCTCTTTTTATTTCTCGTGTTGTTCTGTTGGTTTTGGAAAAATTATAAGGGACTCCTTTTAGTTCATCTATAATATACTTATTTGCTTAAAAAAAATGCTACCTACCAAAAGTGGGTAATCCTTTTTTTAATGTTGTCAAATCTGGAACCAGCAGTACTGCTCGCAGTTCGTCTCTTGAAGTAACCTCTCGGCAAGTAGTCTGTGTGTTGGTTGGGTTGCTGATTTGGATAATGTGAATTATAGTGAAATAATTTGAATTAAGATAAATTTCAGAATTTTTAAATAATGGTCTCTTTAAATTTATTTTTCTTGAATTGCAAGGACATTCTCAACATGCATGGTTGGATTTTTCTTGCCAACATGCAACGCTGGCTGTTAAAGTCTTAACAAGAGATGTTCTATTACTTTGCAACAGGAGGCAAGCCAGAGTCCTAAAAGGGCTCTCTTTTTAGGCTTGGGAGTGAATTCCACTTTAGACAAGTCTAGCAAGGCAACTCATTTGGTAACACGGTCATTCGTCCAATCTCTATCAATCAGTCTTTCCTCTTTCAATCACTTGACTATAATTTTTTTATATAATTTTTATTTTAAAATTTGAAAAAGTTGCATTATTTTTTATGTTTTATTTTGGAGTTCGAAAAAATTGTAATGATTAGATAAAAAACCTAAAGATTTGAAATAAGAAGTGTTTTGAATTTGAGTGGTGTTTGGAAATAAAGTATTATGGCTAGTTTGGATAGTAGAATATTCTCACAATACTCTACTACTATTCATTATTTTATTACTATTTTTTATATACTTTTCACTACTATTCAATATTCTATCATTACTTTTTCACTATTATTTACAAAATATTTGAAATCACCTCACTACCCAAATGCAAACTTAATTTTGGAGTTTTAAAGGATGGTACGGGTTGAAAAAGTAATAAGTGATAGATTGAGGGCATAAGTTTAATTCCACTAAAATCTGAATACTATTGAAGATCTCTCTACATCCCAGGATTAACGGACCAATATAATATCCCATAAATCAAGCAAGTCTTCCAAGAAGGAGTACCAGTAAAAGGAAATCCAGTCTCTGCATTGACCATCGAATAACTCAAGATTTGAAGTAATATTTGACAACAAATTGTACATCATTTAATGAATATCTATCTTACCCAAAATTGTACACATTTCACGAGTATAAAAATTAGATGACAAGCACGTAAAACAAAGTGGTGAAATTATAATATTTTCAAACCTCTATTATTCTCTTTATGGTATCAGAGCCTATGGCCAATGTCTCCATGGCTTCCTCAAACAACTGCATCAATCATTCAACGGTTTCAAACAATACCCATCACATCATCTCTACACCTTCCTCGTTCATTGCCCCATCCCAATCCATTCCTGTCAAGCTTGGAAGGGATAACTTTCTTCTGTTGAAGGCTGTTTTGGTTCCCTACTTATGCGGTCAAGACATCTTTGGCTTTGTAAATGGTTCCACACCACCTCCACCACAATTTAATTATGCTTCCATGTGTGACAATGGTGAAAATTCCACCATCCCCAATCTAGCCTATCATCGTTGGATTCAACAAGACCAAGCCCTGCTCTGCACCCTCATGTCCTCCCTTACTGAAGGAGTACTCGCCCAAATGGGTGGCTACTCAACCTCCAGAGAGGTTTGGCTTGCCCTCAAGAAAATGTATACGTCTCAATCTCGAGCTCAGATACTTCAAGTTCATATACAACTAGCCACCTTGTGAAAATCAGATTCTATTGTATTTGAATATTTTCAGCATGTTAAGAGCCTCAGCGATACTTTTGTTGTTGGTGGACATCCCCTCACCAAGGATGAAGTCATTTCTTTCCTTCTTGTAGGGCTCAGATCTAATTATGATCCATTTGTGACTTCGGTCACCACTCGACTTGATCCCTTGAGTCTAGAGGAATTATTTAGCCATCTTGTTATTCATGAGATGCGCATTGAGCAACAAAATTAGGTTGTTGACCTCCCTCACTCCTCTGCAAATCTTGCATCTAAGCATTCTAATTATCGAGGAAGAACTCAACGGAATGACTCTACCAACTCCAACAAGTCTCTCCAAATAGGAGGAGGACGTGCTGGCTATAAAGGAAATAATTCACATGGCGGACAACAATCAAGTTCATTTAAGCATTCTAATTATGGGTATCGGTGTCTTGATCCTTCCACGGGACATCTTTACATCCCCCGCCATGTTATATTTGATGAGAATAATTTTCCATTCACCTCCATGCCTTTATCCCCTTTCATACCTTACTATCAAACTAAACCCCATTTTGAAAGGCCCTTTTTTCCTTTTTTGCAGGTTCATGCACCAAAGTCAACTTGTTAGGGACCTAGGTCTAGTCCCTAAACACTATGTTGTCCTCGCCTTGGTTCTCCTTGTGATAACCAATTGCCTTAGCCCTCTTGCTTGGTCTTTGATCAATAATGGCAATGATGAGTCTTTAGGTCAATGGAGGTTTGGTGTTTAGTGATGGTATGGTGTATGATGATGATGAAAAGGATGACTAAGTGATAATCTCAAAGGCTTGAGATAGTGAGGCATGACTAGGAAGACTGCTCTTGTGGTGTATTTAGGGTTTGGATAGAAGAAGGGTTCCTAAATTATTGGAGGTAATTAGGAGATGATGGGTTTCGGCTATGGCTAAGATGGAATGGATTGATTGGATGAATGATTCATCCAATCAAGAACAATATAGTCATCCTCTAGGAAAATTGTCAAAATATGTAAACTAAATGACTAAGGGTCCTATTTATACAGATTACAAAGTGGAAACTCCCAAAAGGTTCCTTGGAAAATACTTAAATAAAAATAAATGAAAGTAATAAAATCGTCTTCCAAGGGCCATGGCATGCAATGGCCCATGGATGGGCTAGTATGGTTCACGGCCCACGGCTTGATTGGTCTGGCTCATGGTTGTTGGTGGGCACAACATGGTGCCGTGCATGGCCTGCTGATGAGCATGGCATGGTGCCGTGCGTGGGCCTGCTGGTGGGCACAACATGGTGTCGTGCGCTGATGCTACATGGCCCAGGCAGGTGGCCTGGGAGTTGACGGCCTGGGTGTTGATGCTGCAAGGCATGGGCTGGTGGGCATGCCACTAGCCTTACCTGCAAGGCACGGGATGGAGACGTGCACTGGATGGCATGTGTGACGCCCCCAAATTCCGCTTGGGATTGGACTGACATTTGAAGCTTCAAGACATACAACACAAGGTTACCTGCCCCCGTTCATGACATATATGATGAAATGTTCCTAACATGCATCTAGCATTATGCAATATTTGCAACGGATAATTTCTTTTCTTTAGCAATACTATGCACTAAACTGAAAGTATCCCAAATACTTAGAACATAATTCATACAAAAGGACATACTAAATAGCTAAGATCATAAGCCTAGTCCAAAATGGCTATGGTCAAAAAAGTTCTGGAGATGCAACTCCATAGTACATGTTGTAATTTAAGTTAACTACTATATTAACATTGATGTCACACCGTAGCTCAGTCGACCGTGTCCAGTTGGCCGAATCCCGATTTTTCTTCAGGTCCTGTGACAAGATCTACCATTTGGATGAGAATCATAGTTGGGACTATCAGAGTGAGATTTTATTACAAATCTCAGCAAGTTAGCAGAAAACCTCCACACAGGTTAATGATGCATGCATGGCAGTAAAAGCATGAATGCAAAATTAAAATCATAAGTAATCATAGCATAACTTGATAAACCACATAACATAATTGACATAACTTAAACTAAATCATGAACTGAACTTGACTTGCTTAAACTGAACTGGACTTCAACTGAGACTTAACTTGACATGAACTTGATCTGAGACTTGACTTAACATAAATTTGATCTGAGACTTGACTTAACATAAACTTGATCATAACATAACGTGAAACATGACTTGAACTTGAAATACATGAATTTGAAATCTTATTCAATAGACTTAATCATTAAAGTGACCATACGGGTGCTACACGGGTCCCTTTGAGCCGTGTGTCCCTGCCGATTACGGCATCACAACACAGGTATCTAAACTAGCTGTGAGTGCGTTAATACGTACTCCACAGTTGTTGTGGCCCCACGTATTCTATGTGTCACAATTGTTGTGTCTCACGTAGTGTAAGTTCTATAGTTGTGTGGCCCCATACTTCATGCTTCATAGTTATTGTGACCCCATAAATTGTTTATGCCACACTTGCTGTGGACACATATAAAATAAAGTATGGCTCCATCGGCGTTAGTGCCTGACGGGCTCCAGTGACCAGTTAGTTAGCCTCATTCGCAACCTGTTGACTGTACTTCTTCAACCCAGGGAATTTCACACCTATTTAGACACTCCAGCGTGAACAAAGGAGTTCCACTAGGATATTACCACATCCTAGCGCCTGGGTCGTGATTGACATAAATAACTTAATAAGACTGTTCTCGAGATACACAAACTGTATTTGAGACGAGATGATGTAAATACGAAATGACAGAAGTCCTGACTTAGCGTAACGTGACGTGAATGTAAGAGGACAGACATGACATTCTTTGAGACATAAATATAACAGACAACATTTCATAACATGGCACACATGTAACAGAAAATATTTTATAACATGGCATAACATGTAACAGATGGCATACGTAATGTGACATACTTGCAACAGATAGTAACATGTGACAGAATATATTATGTAACAGATAAATATTTGATGACAGAATAATTCGTGTAATAGATAAACACGTGATAACATGGCATGGCATATATAACAACATACGAACATAACTGTAGTTCCATTAGCCATCACACATACACAGTAAACTGATAGTAAGTTAAGGCTAACTTACCTCAGTCTTTGCATTTTCTATACAAAACTTAAATACGATCACTAGGAACTGAAAAGTAAGGATTTTTAAAAGTTAGAACTTAATCACTAACAATTAGAAATATGTAAAAATATCAATTTAGAGTAAAAATATCATTTTACCCTTTATATGTGGGAAAATGACCATTTTACCCATAACTTAAAGATTTTGTATCCTAACTCCAAAAATCACCAAAATTTACATACCTCATATAAATTTTGTCCTAAACTCAAAAATATATTCAGAAAAATTTAAAACTAAATACAACCATTAAAATTCTATAGGGGTCGAAATTGTGATTTTTCTTTTAACTTCAAAATAGATTTTTGTTTCTAACTTATTTTGATCAACCTCTTGATCCATGACTTATAAAGATGTGATCTTCAAGTAAAAACATCACATGGTTTAAAAATATGTCCTAAAATAGATCCAAGCTTCAAACTCAAGATCACATGGTTAAAAATCAACCAAAATAAAAATTTAGACAAGGACATCATCATTTTGGCCTAACCGAATAACTCCTTAGGATCCTCAAATATATAACAGGCTTAGGATCCTCAAATAAAAATATCAAAGTCATTGGATTAGGATTAAACCATAAAAGATTTAAACTTTCTCAAAACAGAAACTGTTTTTCCTCGTCCAGTTTCTAAGTTTCTAGATCTAAGAAACTCTTTCACTAAAACTTTTAATCATGCAACAAATTCTCAAAAAATAATCATATACACATGTTAACAGTACTCCATAAAAATTTCGGACCAAGATCTATCCATTAGCTTGGTCAAGAACTCCAAACTACAACACACTCTCCAATTTATCGCCTAGATTAACCTTTCTGGAACAACTTTTGATCGATCAAATGATCTCCAAATCTAACAAATAAGATATCCACGTAAATTAGACTAAAAAAGGAACAACTTTCATGAAGGAAACTTTGTGAGAAAAAAACTTACAAAAGCTTCGAATAAGGCGTGCAACAGAGATAAGAAAAACTGCCCTAGAGTGTCTTTTGTGTTTTATCAAATAAAAGTGTAAAGGAGGATTGCTTTTCATGGGAAGTGGACAGGAGAGCCTCTTACATAAGATATGGAAAGTGATAGGATAGGAATAGAGTTTGAGTGTTGGCCTTTCCTTCCCATTACAATAAACAAAAATCAGTCCAAGATCTTTTCTCAAGATGGAGTGTAAAAATGAAAGAGTGAGGTGGCCCTTTAGATTTTTTTTTTCAAAACCTTCTAGGCCCTCTTTTGGAAAGATCTGGTCAATCAACTAGTGGTGCAAAACTTAGCCAAGAAGTAAAGCCAATGAGACCAAATTCGTGGGCCTTAAAGGGCCTAAACCGAATGGGCCTAAATTTTGGGGTTTTAAGAGAGTTCAGGTTGCTATCAAGCCCAAATCCACTATCTCTTAGTCCAATCAATTTTCCAAAGTTAACAATGTTGGATAATGATGTTCTAACATAAATTTGAATGATTAATAGCATGTTCAAGTAATTTAATCAAGCAATTAAACACAATACTAGAAACTGATTATTTTAGGTATTTGAGGTCAACATTATGGTTTGGATAAAACCGTTTAAGATTTCAGTTTCAATTATGTTTTTGGGTTCACAGTTGGACTCCAACCATGTGGGATTTAACTAGGGTGGAAATCCTCTTTGATTTGGCACAATTTGATTGGTCAGATGGAATAGGGTTTTTGCTTAGGTGGCATGATCTCACACCTTGATTCCTTCAAATCCATCAAACGTTCCTCTTGGTGCAAAGTGTCCAATACTATTCTCTAAGTGTGGCTAAGATCTTGCCAAGTGTCCAAATAAAACCTCTCTAATCTAATTTAGACATTCCACACTGTGATTTTGAAACACTGCAATTGGTGCCATCACGAGGTTACTATTCACTCCAGAAAAGTGAATTATAAACTTGGAACTAAAAAATTCTTAAATATTCATATTAACTTATAGTGAAAATCGTTTATAAAAATTCAACCTCGAAGTGCCCTTAAAAATAATTTCATAATTTCAAACAGGCGTTTCGTCTGAAAATATGAAAATAGACTTATTGCGCCATAAAATCCAAAATAATCAACTAAGTCTAATGGCGCAGACCATAACGCATTCTGAGATTTATAACTACCTCAAATAATTAGAATCGCACTTCTAGCACCATAGTAAGTGATAACATATACTATATTGACAGACTAAAACCTAAGCGATTGGTCGATTCGTGAAAACTTATGGAGTTTTCACGAGCTTCCTGAAGCCAATAGAAATTCCACTGTTGAATTTCTAGCAGGCTGTTACAGCATGCCTGTTGAGGCATGTCGCTAACCTCGCTAGGCTGCTACTGTTGGCCGCTAAAGGCTATCAAGGACGCATGCCATGGCTAGGATGTAGCTGGTGGAGAGCTGCATGTGTCATTGGGCATTGAAGTAGAAGTTGGCAATGAGGAAATGGTGGAGGTGTGTGGCATCGCTGAAGCATCACAAGTAATTCGAGCTGACATGTCAATTTCACTTTGGAATTGAGGAATAGGTGCCACAATGTGCATTGAAGTTGTGTCAGAACCCCTAGGAAAGTGGCACCAAGCCATGCCTTGACACTGGCCTTGGCATGCCAAGACACAGCCCCTTGACACTGTCATTGACATGCCAAGACAATCCCTTGACATGCCCAGTGACATGCCAAGGCAAACCATTGACACTGTTGCTGACATGCCAGGACAACCTCACTAACACGCCCAAGAAAGCTAAGCAGGCATGCCACGACACCAGCCCTGACATGCCCTTAACAGCCCCCAACGCCTAGCAGGCATGCCATGGCCCTAGCCATGGCATGCCCTTGATAGCCTTTAGCGGCCAACAGTAGCAGCCTAGCGAGGTTAGCGACATGCCTCAACAGGCATGCCTGCTAGAAATTCAACGGTGGAATTTCTATTGGCTTCAGGAAGCTCGTGAAAACTCCATAAGTTTTCACGAATCGACCAATCGCTTAGGTTTTAGTCTGTCAATATAGTATATGTTATCACTTACTATGGTGCTAGAAGTGCGATTCTAATTATTTGAGGTAGTTATAAATCTCAGAATGCGTTATGGTCTGCGCCATTAGACTTAGTTGATTATTTTGGATTTTATGACGCAATAAGTCTATTTTCATATTTTCAGACGAAACGCCTGTTTGAAATTATGAAATTATTTTTAAGGGCATTTCGAGGTTGAATTTTTATAAACGATTTTCACTATAAGTTAATATGAATATTTAAGAATTTTTTAGTTCCAAGTTTATAATTCACTTTTCTGGAGTGAATAGTAACCTCGTGATGGCACCAATTGCAGTGTTTCAAAATCACAGTGTGGAATGTCTAAATTAGATTAGAGAGGTTTTATTTGGACACTTGGCAAGATCTTAGCCACATTTAGAGAATAGTATTAGACACTTTGCACCAAAAGGAACGTTTGATGGATTTGAAGGAATCAAGGTGTGAGATCATGCCACCTAAGCAAAAACCCTATTCCATCTGACCAATCAAATTGTGCCAAATCAAAGAGGATTTCCACCCTAGTTAAATCCCACATGGTTGGAGTCCAACTGTGAACCCAAAAACATAATTGAAACTGAAATCTTAAACGGTTTTATCCAAACCATAATGTTGACCTCAAATACCTAAAATAATCAGTTTCTAGTATTGTGTTTAATTGCTTGATTAAATTACTTGCACATGCTATTAATCATTCAAATTTATGTTAGAACATCATTATCCAACATTGTTAACTTTGGAAAATTGATTGGACTAAGAGATAGTGGATTTGGGCTTGATAGCAACCTGAACTCTCTTAAAACCCCAAAATTTAGGCCCATTCGGTTTAGGCCCTTTAAGGCCCACGAATTTGGTCTCATTGGCTTTACTTCTTGGCTAAGTTTTGCACCACTAGTTGATTGACCAGATCTTTCCAAAAGAGGGCCTAGAAGGTTTTGAAAAAAAAAATCTAAAGGGCCACCTCACTCTTTCATTTTTACACTCCATCTTGAGAAAAGATCTTGGACTGATTTTTGTTTATTGTAATGGGAAGGAAAGGCCAACACTCAAACTCTATTCCTATCCTATCACTTTACATATCTTATGTAAGAGGCTCTCCTGTCCACTTCCCATGAAAAGCAATCCTCCTTTACACTTTTATTTGATAAAACACAAAAGACACTCTAGGGCAGTTTTTCTTATCTCTGTTGCACGCCTTATTCGAAGCTTTTGTAAGTTTTTTTCTCACAAAGTTTCCTTCATGAAAGTTGTTCCTTTTTTAGTCTAATTTACGTGGATATCTTATTTGTTAGATTTGGAGATCATTTGATCGATCAAAAGTTGTTCCAGAAAGGTTAATCTAGGAGATAAATTGGAGAGTGTGTTGTAGTTTGGAGTTCTTGACCAAGCTAATGGATAGATCTTGGTCCGAAATTTTTATGGAGTACTGTTAACATGTGTATATGATTATTTTTTGAGAATTTGTTGCATGATTAAAAGTTTTAGTGAAAGAGTTTCTTAGATCTAGAAACTTAGAAACTGGACGAGGAAAAACAGTTTCTGTTTTGAGAAAGTTTAAATCTTTTATGGTTTAATCCTAATCCAATGACTTTGATATTTTTATTTGAGGATCCTAAGCCTGTTATATATTTGAGGATCCTAAGGAGTTATTCGGTTAGGCCAAAATGATGATGTCCTTGTCTAAATTTTTATTTTGGTTGATTTTTAACCATGTGATCTTGAGTTTGAAGCTTGGATCTATTTTAGGACATCTTTTTAAACCATGTGATGTTTTTACTTGAAGATCACATCTTTATAAGTCATGGATCAAGAGGTTGATCAAAATAAGTTAGAAACAAAAATCTATTTTGAAGTTAAAAGAAAAATCACAATTTCGACCCCTATAGAATTTTAATGGTTGTATTTAGTTTTAAATTTTTCTGAATATATTTTTGAGTTTAGGACAAAATTTATATGAGGTATGTAAATTTTGGTGATTTTTGGAGTTAGGATACAAAATCTTTAAGTTAGGGGTAAAATGGTCATTTTCCCACATATAAAGGGTAAAATGATATTTTTACTCTAAATTGATATTTTTACATATTTCTAATTGTTAGTGATTAAGTTCTAACTTTTAAAAATCCCTACTTTTCAGTTCCTAGTGATCGTATTTAAGTTTTGTATAGAAAATGCAAAGACTGAGGTAAGTTAGCTCTTAACTTACTATCAGTTTACTGTGTATGTGTGATGGCTAATGGAACTACAGTTATGTTCTTATGTTGTTATATATGCCATGCCATGTTATCACGTGTTTATCTATTACACGAATTATTCTGTCATCAAATATTTATCTGTTACATAATATATTCTGTCACATGTTACTATCTGTTGCAAGTATGTCACATTACGTATGCCATCTGTTACATGTTATGCCATGTTATAAAATATTTTCTGTTACATGTATGCCATGTTATGAAATGTTGTCTGTTATATTTATGTCTCAATGAATGTCATGTCTGTCCTCTTACATTCACGTCACGTTACGCTAAGTCAGGACTTCTGTCATTTCGTATTTACATCATCTCGTCTCAAATACAGTTTGTGTATCTCGAGAACAGTCTTATTAAGTTATTTATGTCAATCACGACCCAAGCGCTAGGATGTGGTAATATCCTAGTGGAACTCCTTTGTTCACGCTGGAGTGTCTAAATAGGTGTGAAATTCCCTGGGTTGAAGAAGTACAGTCAACAGGTTGCGAATGAGGCTAACTAACTGGTCACTGGAGCCCGTCAGGCACTAACGCCGATGGAGCCATACTTTATTTTATATGTGTCCACAGCAAGTGTGGCATAAACAATTTATGGGGTCACAATAACTATGAAGCATGAAGTATGGGGCCACACAACTATAGAACTTACACTACGTGAGACACAACAATTGTGACACATAGAATACGTGGGGCCACAACAACTTTGGAGTACGTATTAACGCACTCACAGCTGGTTTAGATACCTGTGTTGTGATGCCGTAATTGGCAGGGACACACGGCTCAAAGGGACCCGTGTAGCACCTGTATGGTCACTTTAATGATTAAGTCTATTGAATAAGATTTCAAATTCATGTATTTCAAGTTCAAGTCATGTTTCACGTTATGTTATGATCAAGTTTATGTTAAGTCAAGTCTCAGATCAAATTTATGTTAAGTCAAGTCTCAGATCAAGTTCATGTCAAGTTAAGTCTCAGTTGAAGTCCAGTTCAGTTTAAGCAAGTCAAGTTCAGTTCATGATTTAGTTTAAGTTATGTCAATTATGTTATGTGGTTTATCAAGTTATGCTATGATTACTTATGATTTTAATTTTGCATTCATGCTTTTACTGCCATGCATGCATCATTAACCTGTGTGGAGGTTTTCTGCTAATTTGCTGAGATTTGTAATAAAATCTCACTCTGATAGTCCCAACTATGATTCTCATCCAAATGGTAGATCTTGTCACAGGACCTGAAGAAGAATCGGGATTCGGCCAACTGGACACGGTCGACTGAGCTACGGTGTGACATCAATGTTAATATAGTAGTTAACTTAAATTACAACATGTACTATGGAGTTGCATCT
>QEOT01007728.1:0-20938 GCA_003123785.1 Pterocarya stenoptera | reverse complement strand
GCCAAAGATGTCTTGACCGCATAAGTAGGGAACCAAAACAGCCTTCAACAGAAGAAAGTTATCCCTTCCAAGCTTGACAGGAATGGATTGGGATGGGGCAATGAATGAGGAAGGTGTAGAGATGATGTGATGGGTATTGTTTGAAACCGTTGAATGATTGATGCAGTTGTTTGAGGAAGCCATGGAGACATTGGCCATAGGCTCTGATACCATAAAGAGAATAATAGAGGTTTGAAAATATTATAATTTCACCACTTTGTTTTACGTGCTTGTCATCTAATTTTTATACTCGTGAAATGTGTACAATTTTGGGTAAGATAGATATTCATTAAATGATGTACAATTTGTTGTCAAATATTACTTCAAATCTTGAGTTATTCGATGGTCAATGCAGAGACTGGATTTCCTTTTATTGGTACTCCTTCTTGGAAGACTTGCTTGATTTATGGGATATTATATTGGTCCGTTAATCCTGGGATGTAGAGAGATCTTCAATAGTATTCAGATTTTAGTGGAATTAAACTTATGCCCTCAATCTATCACTTATTACTTTTTCAACCCGTACCATCCTTCAAAACTCCAAAATTAAGTTTGCATTTGGGTAGTGAGGTGATTTCAAATATTTTGTAAATAATAGTGAAAAAGTAATGATAGAATATTGAATAGTAGTGAAAAGTATATAAAAAATAGTAATAAAATAATGAATAGTAGTAGAGTATTGTGAGAATATTCTACTATCCAAACTAGCCATAATACTTTATTTCCAAACACCACTCAAATTCAAAACACTTCTTATTTCAAATCTTTAGGTTTTTTATCTAATCATTACAATTTTCTCGAACTCCAAAATAAAACATAAAAAATAATGCAACTTTTTCAAATTTTAAAATAAAAATTATATAAAAAAATTATAGTCAAGTGATTGAAAGAGGAAAGACTGATTGATAGAGATTGGACGAATGACCGTGTTACCAAATGAGTTGCCTTGCTAGACTTGTCTAAAGTGGAATTCACTCCCAAGCCTAAAAAGAGAGCCCTTTTAGGACTCTGGCTTGCCTCCTGTTGCAAAGTAATAGAACATCTCTTGTTAAGACTTTAACAGCCAGCGTTGCATGTTGGCAAGAAAAATCCAACCATGCATGTTGAGAATGTCCTTGCAATTCAAGAAAAATAAATTTAAAGAGACCATTATTTAAAAATTCTGAAATTTATTTTAATTCAAATTATTTCACTATAATTCACATTATCCAAATCAGCAACGCAACCAGCACACAGACTACTTGCCGAGAGGTTACTTCAAGAGACGAACTGGGAGCAGTACTGCTGGTTCCAGATTTGACAACATTAAAAAAAGGATTACCCACTTTTGGTAGGTAGCATTTTTTTTAAGCAAGTAAGTATATTATAGATGAACTAAAAGGAGTCCCTTATAATTTTTCCAAAACCAACAGAACAACACGAGAAATAAAAAGAGAGATCGGGAGCCAAAATTTGGCTGCCACCCATTTCTCTCAAGGGGAAGCCGCTTGAAGCGGTTTTTACATAGTTTGATAAACAAAATATAATACTACAGCTAAAAGCTACAGTGAAGAGTTGTGTGTTGCATTTTGTTGGTTTGGACTGGTTGAAAGAGACTTTCATGACCATTTCAACTTGATCCTTTATTAGGAAAGGTGGGAACATAGGGTAGTAGCAACCGGAAACTGTGTCGAATCGCCGGTGAAAGACCGCCATTGGCTATGGCTGCGCGTGCAACTCACGCGCCACTGTATAGTTCGGATCATCTAAAAGATCCTATGCTGCTGGTCTGAAGGGTGCCGCGTGTGGTAGCATCTTGCTATCCAAGGTGCAACGGCCCATGAGACGTACGTGCTGCACTTTTGAGCTATTTTCTTCTACCTTTTGGTAGATCAACGGCTGGAAAATCTTATGGTGGGGAGCATGTCTGTATGAGGATGCTGGAAGACATTAAATCGGCATATTTTAGTGCTATGGACGGAAAACTAAAGGAAAAATAAAAATAAAAAGGCAACCTGAAATGGAAAACAGGTCCGGCGAAGGCGAGGGTGGGTGGAGCCAAAGCTCCAACCCCCTTCTGCCTAATGTACGGAGAGGAATTCCATAGTGGTGGAGAGGCTTTTATTACTGGGGAGAGAGAGAAGTTCTTAGTTTTTGGAATCCCTATAGAATACGTACGTACTAGATGCATAATGTTATTAGGGTGTACGCTCTTTTTTTGGTTGGTAGTATGTTACACTTCAATTATTACATCGTTAATTAATTGTCATTCAAAAAGTTAGGTGGTCCAAAAATAACAAAAATATTTATTAATAATTTATTTATAATTATGGATTAAATTAATATATTTTTTAAAATTTTAGTTTGACTTTTATTTTAATTTAATTTTTTAAATATTTAAATATTATTATTTTAATAAAAATTATAAATAAAATGTGATTGAATTGTAAGCCTCTCAGTATTCTGAAAATAATTATTACCTTTTAAAATTAATATTAAAGACCTCCAAGTCTCTAACCCTGTAGACGTATGCCGTATTGATGGAAGCCTCACTCGCGCTCAGGTGTTTACGGTCGCATTGGATGGATGAATCAAGGACTACCTCGACGAATTAACACCAAGATTCAAGTGGTTGGAAGATGAAAATCAAGACTAACTTGGGCTAACACTCAATTTTTGAAAATTAGGGTGACAAAGCATAAGCTTCACTTTTATTGGAAATAGCATAAAACAAAATATCAACAACAATGCAAAACCGAAATAAATAGTATTAGGGTTCGGCTAGCCCTCCACAATTATTCCTTTTAACAACTTCTTTTGAAATCACAATCTCAAAACAAATCAAATTTCTAAAATTAAGGAAACCATCCCAACAACTCCTAAAATAAAGGAAACAAATTAACTAAATAACAAATGGATAAACTTCCTAATTTGAAGAAGCACAACTAGGTCATCATCCTCCAAATCGCTCAATTCCTAAAATCAAGGGATTTGCTTCATCCCCTAGATTCAAGTGATTTGCCAACAACTCAATCAACCTCTAGGTGGCAAGCGGCTAGTCCTCTGTGGCCTTGCTTTGTGCATCCAAAGCCTCGCCCTCCGAGCCATGCAAGCACCCCAAAGCCACCCTCCTAGCCTCGGCACGCCTAGCCGTCCTAGTGGCATTGCGGATAACCCTTCTTGCATCTCCATCACGTATTCATAGGAACTAGAAAGAGTCTTTTTGTTTGTAAAGCTTGCCTTGTGGTAAGGATCGATTCAAATCATACCCCCAAATTTGACAACCTTGAATGATTCAATTGATCTTCAAGATCAAGGAATTTTCTTAATGCCTTTAAACAAAGGAAGAAATTTTCTTAATGAGTAATACTATACTCCACATTCTCATATCACTTTCATCTCATTTATAAAATGTGACACATTTATCACCATTAGATGATATAGAATCATCCAATAAAGGATCATCCAATGATGATAAATGTGTCAGTTCTCCATCACCTCCTTACACCTTAGATCATTTTTTATTCCCTCTCTAATCACATCCCACACTCCCCATGAAGGACCCGAAAGGGCCTCCAACACCTCACCATATTGCTTCCCATATAAGGCATCGATTACACGATTCTCCCTACCCGACCTATACACCAATTGAAATTCAAACCCAAGTAACTTAGATACCCACCTTTGTTGATCCGGAGTGGTGATTCTTTGCTCCAAAAAATGCTTCAAAGGTTCTTGATCCATGACTATCAATAACTTCCACCCCAACAAATAAGGCCTCCATACCCTTAAGGCCTCCATGATAGCAACCATCTCCCGTGCATACACACTCCACCCTTTCTTTTGAATACCAAGGGCCTTGCTAATGAAGCCAAGTGGCCTCCGTTCTTGTGTCAATACCACACCTATCCCCACATTACTTGCATCCGTGTGTAACTCAAATGCCTTCTCAAAATTAGGCATAGCAAGGATGGGTGTAGTTGTCATGGCCTTTTTCAAAGCTTCAAATGCCTTCTTCCCCTCTTCACTCTAAACAAAATTATTCTTCTTAAGCATGTTGGTGAGTCGTCTTGCAATGGAAGCATAATCCTTGACAAACTTTCTATAGTAACCCGTGAGCCCTAGAAAGCCCCTCAATTCAGTGATGGTCTTCAGTTTGGGCCAAGCCACCATAACCCACTCATGTGATATCAAATGCCTCAAATACTCAATTACCCTCTGGCTGAATGCACACTTGGACAACTTAATATAAAAAGCGTTGTCAAGTATCACCCCCAAAATAACATCCAAGTGCTCCAAATGATCCTCCCATGTCTTCGAATAAAGAAGAATATCATCGAAAAATATCAACACATACCTCCCCAAATACAAGCTTAAATATTTGGTTTATGCATGCTTGAAAAGTTGAAGGAACATTGCATAGACCAAATGGCATCACCAAGTACTCGAAGTGGCCATTGTGAGTTCGAAAAGCCATCTTGTGAATGTCCCCTTTATGCATCCTTATTTGATGGTATCCAGCCCTTAGATCAAGTTTGGAGAAGAACATCGAACCTCCAAGCTCATCTGACATGTCATCAATGGTTGGAATTGGAAATCTATCCTTGATAGTAGCCTCATTCAAGGCTCGGTAGTCGGTGTAAAACCTCCATGTGCCATTTTTCTTCTTCACCAAGAGAATCGAACTTGAGAATGTGCTAGTGCTTGGCCGGATGAGCCCATTAGCCAACATCTCAATAACTTGCTTTTCAATCTCGGTCTTTTGGTAATAGGCATACCGGTAGGAGGCCACATTAACCGGCTTGGTCCTTCAATGGATTACGATTGTCAGATTTCCTTGAGGGTGGAAGTGTCTTCAGATCCTCCATCACCCTAGAAAACCTCCCCAACAAACCCTTAAACTCATTAGAAACCTCGACCCCTAACTCCTTCTCCTTGCCTCCATCTTCCACTTCATGCCCCTCACTCAAGCCCCTCGGTTGGGAGGCCAATGTGATAGCAAAACACTGCCCTCTTGTCTCAAGATCTTCTTCATCTCATTAGGCCACACGACCTTACATCCCCCTCTTCTATTCATCCTCTTGGTCACCCATTTGCCTCCCATCATAAACTCCATAGTCATTTTTCTATAATTCGAAACTATCTTCCCTAGCTCCTCTAGCCATTGCACACCCAACACAACGTCCAACCCCACAATAGGCAAAGAATACAAATCTACTACAATTTCAAGGCCTTGTGTTTTCAAACATACATTTTTACATACTTCTCTACACATCAACTTCTTCCCGCTAGCTACCTTAACCTCAAATGGAGTGATAGAAGTCATAGGCAACCCCAAGCTCTCAGCCACTTTAAAGTTGATGAAGTTTAGGGATGAGCCATTATCAACAAGAATCGTTACCTCTATCTTGCCAATGTGAGCTTGTGTTCTCATCGTTCTAGGTCCCGCAACACCTGCCAATGCATGAATAGAAATATAAGGACCTCCACCCACGGCCTCATCTTGTTTTTGCTCTTCTTGCCCTTGCTTTTCCTCCCCTTTGTCTTCCTCTTCCTCTAACTCTGTCTCTATGAGAAACATTTGCTTGGCTTTGCATTTGTGGCCCATTGTGAACCTCTTATTGCAATTGAAACAAAGCCCCTTCTCTCTTTGTCGTTGTATCTCTTCCTAAGATAGCCTCTTCACGCCCACGGGTAATGGTTTGGTTCCACTTGATGCACCTCCACTAGGACCTCCCGGTGAGAAGTCCTTGCTAAAAGTTTTGTTTGCACCAAACTTGGAAACCATTGGGGGTGGTTTCCTCACGTCCAAGCGGTTATTCTTCCTCAAATCTTGGAGTTGATCTTCCTTAATCCGTCCAACCTCCAAGGCTTGCATCAAAGTCTTTAACTTCTTAAGCTTTACCTCTGCTGCCAATTCACTCTTCAATCCTCCAACAAAAGTCCTAATGAGAGCCTTCTCTGACCACCTGTGTACCATTGTAGACAAGTATTCGAACTCCTTTTGATAATCCCTTAAAGATCCGGTTTGCTTGATCTTTGAGAGAGGCTCATGGTAGTCCATATACTCGGTTGGCCCGAACCTCCCTAAGAGCTCCTTGACAAATTTTTGCCATTTCAACTTCCTCATTTGAGCTCTATAGATCTTCATCATCCATTGCCACCATTGGTTAGCCTCCCACTCAAGGAAGTAGGCGGCACAGGACACTTTAGCATGACCTTCCATGTGATTGTGCTCGAAGTATTACTTGGCTCTACTAACCTAAGTGCTTGGGTCATCATCATTGAACTTGGGAAAGTACATTTTTTGTTTGAGAACTTCCCTCCTACGTGTGCCTCTTCTCTCACCTTGGTTCCCTTTTTCCCTCTCACTTTCCTCAATTGATTCCTCACTGGTGCTTGAGGAATCTTGATTAGATGAATCTGAATCCTTCACCCTTTCACAGTGTTGGCTTCTTCTAGACCCCATGGAACCCTCCAGACTATGATGCCTCTCGGCTCTTCTTCTATGGCACCTTCCATCTTCATTCCTCCTTTGATCCACCAATTGGTGGAGCACCTCATTTAACCTTCCAAGCCGTTCATTGGTGTTGGTGTGTTGTGCCTCCAAAGTGGCTTCAAGGTTCTCAATCCACTCCTTATGTGTTGGTTATCGATCGGCCATGATCTTACTCCTTGGCTTCCTCTCCACGGGTTGGACGCTTCTCAATGAAAGCGCCAATGATGGAAGCCTCACTCAAGCTCAAGTGTTTACAGTCGTGTTGGATGCATGAATGAAGGGCTAGCTTAAGGAAACACCAAGATCCGAATGGTTGGAAGATGAAAATCAAGACTAACTCGGGCTAGCACTCAATTCTAGAAAATTAGGGTGACAAAGCATAAGCTTCACTTTTATTGAAAATAGCATAAAAAAATATCAATTACAATGCAAAACTGAAATAAATAGTACTAGGGTTTGGCTAGCCCTCCCCCAATTATTCCCTTTAACAACATCTTTTCAAATCACGATTCCAAAACAAATCAAACTTCTAAAATTAACAAAACAATCCCAACAACTATTAAAATAAAGGAAACAAATTAACTAAATAACAAATGGATAAACTTCCTAATTTGAAGAAGCACAACTCGGTCATCATCCTCCAAATCGCTCAATCCCCTAAAATCAAGGGATTTGACTCATCACCTAAATTCAAGGGATTTTCCAACAACTTGATCAACCTCTAGGTGGTAAGCAGTTGGTCCTCCGTGGCCTTACTTTTTGCGCCCAAAGCCTTGCCCTCCAAGCCATGCAAGCACCCTAAAGCCACCCTCATAGCCTCGACATGCCTAGCCGTCCTAGTGGCATTGCGGATAGCCCTTCTTGCATCTCCATCACATATTCATAGGAACTAGAAAGAGTCTTTCTGTTTGTAAAGCTTGCCTTGTGGTGGGGATCAATTCAAATCATACCCCAAAATTTGACAACCTTGAATGATTCAATTGATCTTCAAGATCAAGGAATTTTCTTAATGCCTTTAAAAAAAGAAGAAGTTTTCTTAATGAGTAATGCTATACACCACATTCTCATATCATTTTCATCTCATTTATAAGATGTGGCACGTTTATCATCATTAGATGATACAGAATCATCCAATAAAGGATCATCCAATGATGATAAATTTTTTATATCTTATATATGGTGATTATGTTTCTGTTGATGTCAAAAACCTGTAAAATAGGCTGGCAGGGGGGAAATGATCATCCTCGGCCCATGATGGTGATTTGGGCTTTGATATTTACTCTTCACAATCATCCATGAAATAAATAATAAAAAGCAAATACAAATAAATAAAGAGAGACAAAGAGATTTACGTGGTTCGACGTAATACCTATGTCCACAGGTTGTTTGGGGTGAAATCAACTGTGATAGGTGATTTCACATATATCTAATGACCTCACATTCTCTCAATACAATGGATGAATTTAGGGTTTTGGGAGGTTGGAAATGGAGACTCCCTTGAGAGAAGATCTTTCAAAGTCATTAGGCGTGGTGGAGTCTGTGCGTAGAGAAGTCGTGAACCCCTTTCCTTTGTAGAAATATCCTCTTTTTAATTTTTATAGAGTTTTATTTCTTTCCTTTAAGTGATTGAGTCCTATTTGCGTTAGATGTCATTTCCTTTTAGGAGAGATAGGCGGGAGATAGACTCGATCGAGTTAGGTGCGAGCGCAGAGCTCGGTTTGGAATTTGTTTGTATAAACGTTTGTTTGATTTGCATGAGACTTTTTATCGTTAGCAAAGAGTGCACATTTCCATGATTATTGTTTGCTATTTGTTTGTAGTAGTGGATTTTTTGCCCCTTGATGTCATTTTCTATTGGCGTGACCAATTTGGTATTTTAAGGTTAGAGTTTGTTTGTTGTAATTAGCACTAAGTGGTCGACAGAGCCAAGTCCGTCGACTCATTTTCAAAGGTAACCCGTGTGAGATAGTTGTAGAGCTCGGAGGCTTATTCCCCCCAGCGGCAGTTGTGGCGAGTTAATACACTCATCTTGTGTTTGGCAGGAGGTGCAAGTTAAGGCAGGAGGATGCCTCAACTGTACTTAAGGTGTGAGTGGAGACACTTGGCTTACGTTTGGATGGAGGATGCCTTGACTGCTCTTATTATGCCAGTGGAGGCACTCAACTTTGAGAGATAGGCAGGAGATGGACTATATCATGCTAGGCATCCGCTTACAGGTGCAAGCGCAGAACATCAGCTTACGGGTGGGAGCATGGACCATCGGCTTATGTGTGCAAGAGCAAAACATTGACTTTGGTAGGAGGTTGACTTGACCGCGCTTTTGTGGAGTGAGATAAAGCTCGACATGCTAAAAAAAACCAAACAAGCTAGATTAGATTATCCAAATTACAAGTTTGATGTTCGCAACCTGATCCAAGTGGTGTGATGTTCTGGTGAGCATTCGATTCCAGTGGTGGTTAGGTGGGGCCCGAGGCATTCCGGTAAGGCTAGAGGGCTACATAATCCTTTAATTTCTTGGGGCAAGCATTGCATTGCTTTGCGAATGGTGTTCTAAATCTGGCCGAGCGTTGTTGCTCGAGACGACTTGGCTGCTCGTCGAGCGCTGGTGATCCGGAATGAGTGTCGTCATCATGGAGCGCTGGTGATCCCCGATGGAGATAAGGAGCTAAGGTGTTTGTGTGGTGTTTGAGAATGACTATACGGCTATTGCTCCAAGCTATGTGGATGACTTCCACACAATTTGGCTCTCCACTATGTGTCTAGTAGGTAGCAGTTACCAGCATCTCCATTTGGAAATGTAGTTTCCAACGGAACTCTCAGACACAACTGAGAGAATGGTATGACACGTCTTCAAAACATCGATGTGGTCTGCTTCATTTATTTGGAGCACTAAGGACAAAGTGTCGTTCATGACGTCGATCATTGCATCAGCTTTCTCAGACGACCATTTTGTCCACATGCCCAAGCTCAGTACTACTTGGGTGCTATATTTCATTCTCTAACAAAATTTGAATTGCATGAGAAGCCTCTCGAGAAAAAGTAGGAAGTTCTACCCTATGAAGTTGCGTTTTGACTTTAAAAGCCCAGAAAGAAGCCAAATGGCCCAAGGAACACCTTGGAGTACGGTTGCTACTCTTGGGACTCCTTCCGAGGGAGGAGAAGTCGACAATGGAGGGGCTTGGCAGATGATTGTTATGACCTGGAACAACCAAAAGGTTGTGGAGGCCTTCACGGTAGTGAAGCTAGGCTGTGGTGTTGGGTTGAATCTTCACTGAAGAGAGGATCTGCAATAGCAGAGAGGTGCTCGCCAAGGGACGTTGCCCACCATGAAACGTTCCTCATCGTGCGAACTGCTAGGGGATGTCTCTGTGGGTTAACAATATTTGTGAAACCACCTTACTTCTCTCTGGTGGAGTATTTCATTTATATAGGTGTATGCATAAAAGCGTAGAGTTTGAATACAATCAGATAAACTAGGAAAGATAATTACAAAGCAAAACTGTATCTCTTATAATCAAGGAGGATAAGATAGAGGAGGATTCCATAAATCAATAACCGATTTACTGGAATCCTCTACAGCCCCCCGGAAGCTAAGAGTGGGATTAACACACACTCGAAGCTTGGATCGGAAAAAAACATAAAGATCACGTGAAACACTCTTGGTGAAGACATCGGCCAATTGCAAGTGGGACGGAACATGTTGAAGACGAAGGGTTCCAGCAACAACAAGTTCACGTAAGAATGATAATCGAGGTCAATGTGTTTGCCGCGCTTGTGGGACACGAGATTGGAGCTTAAGAAAATAGCACTTTTCTTGTCACAAAGAAGTAAAGGCCGATGGGTTAAAGTAACCCGAAGATCATGTAGAAGATGAGTAAGCCATAAAACTTTAGCAGCAGTGAGGGCGAGAGCTCGATATTCGGATTCGCAGCTTGAACGCGAAACCGTGGACTGTTTCTTGGCACTCCAAGAGACAAGATTATTGCCGAGATATATCGAGTAGCCAGAGGTGGAGCGTCTAGTGTCTGGGCATCCAGCCCAATCGGCATCCAAGTAGGCAACTAAACCCATAGAAGAGGATGAAGTGAACTTGAGGCCAAAGTGAAGTGTGCCTTTTACATAACGAAGTATTTGCTTAACTGCCTGAAAATGAACGTCAGTAGGTGCATGAAGGAACTAACTTACAGAGTTGACTAAGTGTGCAAGATCCGGATGTGTAATTGTTAAGTACTGTAAGGCTCCTACTAATGAACGGTAGAGAGTGGGATCTTCAAATGGAGTACCTTCGGAGGATAGCCATTGAGATACGATCATAGTAGTTGGAACTGGTTTGCTGTCCAGAAGTTGAGCACGGGCCAATATATCAGTAGCATACTTTACTTGGCTGAGGAAGACGCCGTCTGGAATGTAAGATGCCTTGATAGCAAACTTGGCGTGCAGCTGAGAAATAAATCGATTTATGAGAACTGAATTATTCCCAGTGAGTATAATGTCATCGAAGTAGAGTAGGAGATAAATAAGATCATCTTGTTGATGAAAAACAAACAAAGAAGGGTCTGCGCAGCTGCAAAAAAAACCAAGTTTTAGTAGAAATAAACTAAAACGTTGAAACCAAGCATGGGGTGCTTGTTTCAAACCGTAGAGGGCCTTCTTTAATTTGCAAACATGGAGAGGATGGCGAGGATCAACATAGCCCAGGGGCTACTCCATGTAGACAATTTCATGAAGAATACCGTTGAGGAATGCATTTTTTACGTCAAGTTGACGTAAAGACCACTTGTGAGATACGGCGAGAGAAAGAACAACACGAACTGTAACACCCCGTATTTTAGTGCTTTTTAAAGAATGATTATTTTAATTTATTTTAAAAATTCATTCTCTTGTTTTAAAAATTTAAGGAGTTTTGAAATATTATTTTATAATATTTTAAGTTGTGAAAATCATTTTAATGGATTTTTTTAATATTATTTATTGTTTTACATTTTAAATTGATCTTTAATTTATATTGGCTTGTTTTTGGGATTTTAATATTTTTATTATTTTAATCGAGCATTTCATTGAGTTTGAATTATTTTAATTATCTAGTGGCTTTAAAATCTTTTTCGTTGGAGCACTTTCGAAACCCAAGTTGAAAAGGCTGGATCTCCTTTTTCTTCCTCCTCTTTTTCTTTTTCCCTTTTTTTTTTCTTTTTCCCTCCGGTTTCTCTCTCCCCCAGCCCGCGCAGCCCGACCACCCTCTCTCTCTCTCTCTCTCCTCTCATCCTTGTGTTTCGGTTTCTCTGCCCCAGCGCCGCCGTCGGCAGTCCGTGGCTGACACCGCCGGTACCACCGGACTCCCAAGCCGCCGGCGACCTAGCCCACCAAATTTCAGGTCACCCCTTGCCGCCGTTTGCCTCCGAGAGCCGTGCGAAGCCGCGGCACTCCTTCACCCATTCCGCCGCCGTCGCTCCACCTCCGGCCACCATTTCTTCACCACTTCTTCACCGGCCCTCTAGCAACCTAATGGACCCAACCCCAGCCCCGATCCGTCACCGGTGAAGCCCAGTCAAGCTCATCTCCGTTTTTGACTATCCGGCCTTCTACCGCCGTTTCGGCCGCCACCCACGGCCAACCTTCGACATCATTAGTTTTCCCACCTTCCATAGGCCCTACCCTACCGTTCTCAAGTCTTCGTTTGGCCCCGTGTGAATTTAGGTTTCACTGTGTTTTCGGCCACAGTGTTTTTACACTGTGGTGTTGCTGTTTTGGCGCTTCTAGCTCTCTCGTGATCCTCCGAAAAATATATTAAAGCACTGTAAGTATTTTCCTGAACATCTTTAAGGTTTTAATATATTTTTGCACTGACTGGTTTATTATGTCTGTGATTGGTTGTGTGGTGATCTGATTTGGTTGTTGGAATTTACTGCTGGATTGATTGGTAGAATTTATTGTTGGATTAGTGCATTGCATGTGCACGCATAATCATAATTGTGTTTATTAAAAACTGAATTTTCATTTGTGGGAAAAAGGGAAGGAGACTGTAGGGATGGTGGTAAGCAGGGATGGTGGTGTTGTCCCGCCTGTGATTCCCGCCTACAGTGCTCTTTTGGGTTTTTTTGTGTTGTGTGGAAAGGAATTGTAGGGATGGTGGTAAGCAGGGACGGTGGTATAGTCCCGCCTGCGATTCCCGCCTACGGTGTACGCGTAGGGATGGTGGTAAACAGGGATGGTGGTGTTGTCCCGCCTGCGATTCCCGCCTACGGTACACGCGGTAGGGATGGTGGTAGAGTCTCACCTGTGATTCCCGCCTACAGTGTCTAATAAATTTTTTTTGTGTAAATCGTTTTTGGGAAAATGATATTTTTGGGTTTGGTGCATATATCATCATATGCATGCATGTTGGTTGCATTAAATGTATTTTAATCTTGGAGATCGTTTGGATTATTACTTACCTGCGGTACCATTTTATGGTACTGTAGATTTTGCTGCAGATGAGGACGAAGACGACGAGCCTTAGAGATCGGCTCCGTGGTTAAGTGGCAAGTGGTTGCTGCTATTTTTGGTTATGGGATTTGTTTCCCATGCGTTTGTATTCGGTTTTATTATATTTTCTTGGATGACTGTATAGCTTTAAGTATAATTGTATTTTGGTTATTTTGTATATAAAAATTCTGGTACTTAGCGACTTAATTATTACTATCCGCTGCGACTCTTTGGTGCTCTGGTGGCACGTTGCACACACTTGAGCACGTATCGTTGGGATGTGTGACCCGTGTTGTCATCATCCTGACGTCACGATTCCCGAGGCTTTTTGTACGTGGGAGTCGGGGCGTCACAAGTAGTATCAGAGCAGTTCGGCTCTGGGTAAAACCACATGTCCCTTAGGTGGAGTACCAGAAAGTTTTAAAGTTGTGATTTAAAATTATTTTGGTTTGAAGTATGTTATTTTAATGATTTCAATTTATTATTTGTTATTATCTTTGATTGGTTTTATTTTATTTTATTTTATTTTATGTCGTATTATTTTATTTTATTTTAATTTGGGTGTTGCTTTTGGCTCTTATTTGGAATTTTGTCCGGAGACTTAAGTGGGGTTGAGGTTTACGCTTTGGCAGGAAGATGGTACGACCAAGAAGGCAGACGGATGAACCTGCAGATGAATTGCCGAGAGGCGATGGGAATTACGCCATGGCAAGGGCATTAAATCGGATGACGGAATTCTTGCAGCAAAATTTGCGTCCACCGCAGGGAGAGCAGAATAGGGTGGCACAAGTCGGGTGCACTTATGAGCGGTTCTTGGTGCATAGAACCCCTGCCTTTACGGGCGAAGAGGATCCACTTCGGGCCGGGAGATGGATTGAAGACCTTGAAAGGACTTTCGAAGTCTGTGGTTGCACGGAGGCCCAGATGGTGTTGTACGGGAGTCACATGCTGCAGGGTGAAGCAGCTAACTGGTGGAAGACTAAACGGGAACTCTTAGTGATGGAGTTGGGATCATTTGCGGCCGTGTCTTGGCAGCGCTTCAAGAAAGAGTTCGACGACCGTTTCTTCCCTGTTTTTGTGAGACGGCAGCTGGCGCGAGATTTCAGTAACTTGGTCCAGGGAGATTTGACTGTTGAGCAGTATGCCCGGAGATTTATGGAGCTCGGGCGATTTGCGACTCATCTGATAGCTACCGAGGAGATGCGGGCCGAACGTTTCCAGGAAGGGTTGCGCCCTCAGATCCGTAGGCAAGTCGCGTGCTTGCAAATCCAGAACTTTCAAAGATTAGTCGAGGTGGCTTGTATTGCTGAGCGAGAGCGAGCTCTTACGGCAGGCTCCCCTACGGGTAAGAAGCGGTTGAATGTTGATGGCGAAGGGACCAGTTCGGGATCGCCACAAAAGTTTATTCAGAGGAGTGGAGCTCGATCGCACGCAGCCTCCGGTGTGCGCATGGGAGGCCGAGCTCCAGTTTGTGGCAATTGTAATAGAGCACATGAGGGAGTTTGTCGTCAGGGTGGGAGCCAGTGCTTTGAGTGTGGTCAAGTGGGGCACTTTGCTCGTGAGTGCCCTAATCGGTCCCAAGGGAATCGAGGTGGTCATCGTGGTGGTAGAACCAATCAGAGGCAACTGGTTCAGGCTCGGGTGTACGCGATGACACCTGGTAGTGCTGGCGATGAGGTTCCAGAGACTCAGGATGCTGGAGTTATGGCAGGTATGGATCTAATCCGATTTGTTTTCGTGATGGATGGCTTGTGTGGTTTATTCTCGGGTTTTGGAAAAGTTGTGCAAGTTGCAGCCTTATCCGTTGGGTATTGTGGGTCGTGTGTTTTCCTTAAGCATGATCTGGTTTGTAACTTGTAGCCGCCTTAGCGTTGATGTTTGACTCTACAAATTTCGAGGACGAAATTTTATTTTAAGGGGGGGAGAATGTAACACCCCGTATTTTAGTGCTTTTTAAAGAAGGATTATTTTAATTTATTTTAAAAATTTATTCTCTTGTTTTAAAAAATTTAAGGAGTTTTGAAATATTATTTTATAATATTCTAAGTTGTGAAAATTATTTTAGTGGATTTTCTTAATATTATTTATTGTTTTACATTTTAAATTGATCTTTAATTTATATTGGCTTGTTTTTAGATTTTTATATTTTTATTATTTTAATCGAGCATTTCATTGAGTTTGAATTATTTTATTTATCTAGTGGCTTTAAAACCTTTTTCGTTGGATCACTTTCGAAACCCAAGTTGAAAATGCTGGATCTCCTTTTTTCTTCCTCCTCTTTTTCTTTTTCCCTTTTTTTTCTTTTTCCCTCCGGTTTCTCTCTCCCCCAGCCTGCGCAGCCCGACCACCCTCTCTCTCTCTCTCTCCTCTCATCCCCGTGTTTCGGTTTCTCAGCTCCAGCGCCGCCGTCGGCCGTCCGTGGCTGACACCACTGGTACCACCAGACTCCCAAGCCGCCGGCGACCTAGCCCACCAAATTTCAGGCCACCCCTTGCCATCGTTTGCCTCCGAGAGCCGTGCGAAGCCGCGGCACTCATTCACCCATTCTGCCGCCGTCGCTCCACCTCCGGCCACCATTTCTTCACCACTTCTTCACTGGCCCTCTAGCAACCTAATGGACCCAACCCCAGCCCCGATCCGTCACCGGTGAAGGCCAGCCGAGCTCATCTCCGTTTTTGACTATCCGGCCTTCTACGGCCGTTTCGGCCGCCACCCACGGCCAACCTTCGACATCATTAGTTTCCCCACCTTCCATAGGCCCTACCCTACCGTTTCCAAGTCTTCATTTGGCCCTGTGTGAATTTAGGTTTCACTGTGTTTTCGGCCACAGTGTTTTTACACTGTGGTGTTGCTGTTTTGGCGCTTTCTAGCTCTCTCGTGATCCTCCGAAAAATATATTAAAGCACTGTAAGTATTTTCCCGAACATCTTTAAGGTTTTAATATATTTTTGCACTGACTGGTTTATTATGTCTGTGATTGGTTGTGTGGTGATCTGATTTGGTTGTTGGAATTTACTGCTGGATTGATTGGTAGAATTTATTGTTGGATTAGTGCATTGCATGTGCACGCATAATCATAATTGTGTTTATTAAAAACTGAATTTTCATTTGTGGGAAAAAGGGAAGGAGACTGTAGGGATAGTGGTGTTGTCCCGCCTGTGATTCCCGCCTACAGTGCTCTTTTGGATTTTTTTGTGTTGTGTGGAAAGGAATTGTAGGGATGGTGGTAAGCAGGGACGGTGGTATAGTCCCGCCTGCGATTCCCGCCTACGGTGTACGCGTATGGATGGTGGTAAACAGGGATGGTGGTGTTGTCCCGCCTGCGATTCCCGCCTACGGTACACGCGGTAGGGATGGTGGTAAGTAGGGATGGTGGTAGAGTCCCGCCTGTGATTCCCGCCTACAGTGTCCAATAAATATTTTCTTGTAAATCGTTTTTGGGAAAAATGATATTTTTGGGTTTGGTGCATATATCATCATATGCATGCATGTTGGTTGCATTAAATATATTTTAATCTTGGAGATCGTTTGGATTATTACTTACCTGCGATACCATTTTATGGTACTGTAGATTTTGCTGCAGATGAGGACGAAGACGACGAGCCTTAGAGATCGGCTCCGTGGTTAAGTGGCATGTGGTTGTTGCTATTTTTGGTTATGGGATTTGTTTCCCATGCGTTTGTACTCGGTTTTATTATATTTTCTTGGATGACTGTATAGCTTTAAGTATAATTGTATTTTGGTTATTTTGTATATAAAAATTCTGGTACTTAGCGACTTAATTATTACTATCCGCTGCGACTCTTTGGTGCTCTGGTGGCACGTTGCACACACTTGAGTACGTATCGTTGGGATGTGTGACCCGTGTTGTCATCATCCTGACGTCACGATTCCCGAGGCTTTTTATACGTGGGAGTCGGGGCGTCACATGAACCGTTGAGGCTTTGACCACAGGGTTGAAAGTGTCTGTATAATCGAGGCCAGGAAGTTGAGTGCAGCCCTTTGCAACGAGGCGCCCTTTGAAGCCATCAATAGATCCATCGAAATGATATTTAGTCCGAAAAACCCATTTGGAACCAACAATATTAGTATTGGATTGCCGGGGAACAAGATCCCAAGTATGATTTGTTTGAAGAGCCTTCATTTCGTCGTCCATGGCAGAGAGCCAAGTTGGATTTTTGCCAGCCGATTTAAATCCCTTAGGCTTAGAGGTGACAAGCAGAGCATGAAGCAATGGTGAGGACTGCACAAAGTTGAGATGGGCTGGATGCCATGTCTTAAAAATGCTAGATGTGGCACGAGTAACCATAGGATGAGATGCACAAGGAACTATTGGAGTATTGGGATTGGACAAGGCCATAGAATCTGGAGATGACACCAAGTTCATAGTAGGCGCAGGTGCTGGAGAAACTGCAGCCAAAGAAAAAGTTGACGCCATATCAAAGGAGGAAACCTGCAAAGGCTCAACAGCAGGGTCATCTGTACAAAAATGACAAGGAGCAGCAGGGGAGATCTGTGTACTAGTGGGTGTAGATGCGCTAGGAGTTTGTTCAAGAGAGCAGGGCTTGAAAAAATTGGAAAAATCAATGTTGGCTATAGAATTTGCACGGGAAGTATTTGAAAATGGAAAAAAATTCTCATCAAAGCGAGCATGCTAGGTAATGTATGTGTGAGAAGTTTCAATGTCAAAACAACGGAAACCTTTATATGAAAAACTATAGACAAGAAAAATACATGGTAAACTGCAAGGAGAAAATTTGTAAGGTGCGTAATCACGCAAGCAAGGGTAGACTTGACAACCAAAGGGATGAAAATTTTCATAATTAGGAGACTTACCAGAGAGAACTTCAAAAGGTGAAAGACCACCAAGAACTGGTGTAGGCAACCGGTTGATAATATAGGTTGATGTGCTGAAAGCGTCAACCCAATGCTGAGGAGGAACGTGGGAGTGAAAGAGAAGGGCAAGTCCAGTTTCCGTCACATGCCGATGTTTACACTCAGCTCTACCATTTTGGGAAGGAGTGTATGGACATGACATTTGGTGATGAATGCCAAATTCTAGAAGGTGAGATTGAAACAGATTGCTTGTAAATTCGGCGCCACCATCACTTTGGAAAATTTTAATTTTGGTGGAGTGTTGATTTTCAACCAATTTTTGGAATTGGAGGAAAATATCAAAAAAATTCGATTTCAATTTCATGGGATAAAACCAAGTAAAGCGAGAGTGATCATCGATAAATAACACATAATAAATAAATCCTGAATTAGATTTTACGGGAGCGGGACCCCAAATGTCACAATGGATGAGACTAAAATATCATTAGATTGAGTAGTATTTGGGGAAAAAGGCAAGCGATAACTTTTAGGGAGTTGACAAGTAGAACAAAGAGATCGATTAGGCAATAAAGAAGTGAGAAATAATTGTCCTTTTTTATTCAAAAGAGATAAAATAAAGTGATTTACATGACCAAGGCAAGCATGCCATAATTCAAAAGAAGCATGTAAATTTTTATTCCTAAGGATAGAAACAAAGGCAAGGTTGCCACAGTTCAGCACATACAGAACACCTTCGGGTTTACCGGTTACCACCGCCGTTCCTGTGACTCGGTTCTGTATAACAAAATTATCATGAGAAAAAGTGACAGAGAGAGGAAAATCAGAGGTCAGTTTGCTGATGGACAACAAATTTTTGGTAAGACAAGGGACAACAAGAACATCTAAAAGTTTAAAATTGGCAGAGGGAGAGAACGTGCCAGTGTGAGTAATAGGGAGAGAAGCACCATTTCCCACTATTATGCAGTCCTTACCATGATAAGGCTCAACCTTTTCCAACTGAGAAGAGTCAGGTGTCATGTGAGCGGAAGCGCGGGTATCAGTGAACCAATCAGACTCCGAGCCATTTGAAAGAGAACAGGCCGTGGTGAAAGCATCAACAAGCTGGGCCGTAGGTTCAGTATGCTCGTAACGATTCCAACAAGGATCGGCAATATGCCTTCAGTTTTACAAATCTGACATCGAGGGATATAGGAACCTTGTTTGCCACGCCCTCCATTGTGCCCGCCACGAGAACGACGGAACTTGGAGTTGCTACCACCCCGAGAAGGAGTAAAAGAACCTTTGGTGGCAGTAAAAGTAGCAGAGGAAACAGGGGAGGACCCGAGTGACTTCTGGAAAATCTCAAAGCTTTCAACTTTGGGAACCAAATCTCTAAAGGTTGGTAATGGAGTGAGGGACACCTGGGCAGTAGAAAAATTAGCAAAGTCAGTGCCCACCTTCTGAGATACCAGTGAACCTTGTCTACGTCATTAACCGAGTGGCCTATTGCAGTGAGTTGATCACATAAAGCTTTAAAGGAACAGGAATATTCAGTGAGAGTCCGAGTTCCACGTTTGATGAGCTGCAAATCATCCTTGATGTGAAGTTCACGAGTCTTGGAAATATGGCTAAAAGAATTTTCCAAAGCAAGCGAGACATCACGAGCAGAGGTAAGACCAAGGACTTGAGCCATGGCTTCTTCAGTCAAGGAAGAGAAGAGAAGACTGAGAGGACGTTGATCTTGAAGTTGCCATTCCGCATATTTCGGGTTCGGTTGAGAAGATGACTCAGAAACGATAGTGGTTGGAGGCACTACGATGGAACCATCAACATGCCTAAGGAGATTCTGACATTGAAGGAGAGGAAGAAGTTGATTACGCCAGAGAAGGTAATTTGTGGATGAAAGTTTTATGGTAACCATGTGAATCATGGTATTGAAGGAGAAAGAAGAATCGGCCATGAGTGGATCGAGGATGTTAATCCAAAAGACTGGCTGATGCCATAACAATATTTGTGAAACCACCTTACTTCTCTCTGGTGGAGTATTTCATTTATATAGATGTATACATAACAGAGTAGAGTTTGAATACAATTAGATAAACTAGGAAAGATAATTACAAAGCAAAACCGAATCTCCTATAATCAAGGAGGATAAGATAGAGGAGCATTCCGTAAATCAATAATTGATTTACTGGAATCCTCTACATGGGTGAGGGAGCTTTTCTGGCATGTAAACTTGGTGGCGCCAAATGGGTAGCGGGCTCTAGAGGGTGCTGATGAGGTTGCCCCTGGGAGCTCACGGTTGGTGCTGAGCTTCATGGCAGGAGGAGCCTTGCAGTAGTGGAAAGGACGTTGCCCACCGTAAGTCGTTGCCTGCCATGCAACATTACTCCCAGTGTGTTATTGCCCGCTATAAGCAGTAAACTGCTCGGGGAGATCGCTGCTCACCACAGGGGTGGCGAGGAATAGTGGGTGTGGGCAGTGCACTCGCCCAATATTTCTTGTCTCCGTCGAAGCCCACTGACGACAGAAACTACCACAGGTGGTCTCTATCTTTGGCATGGGGGTTGGCCTAGTTTCAGTGGAAGGGTGTTGTCGCAAGTACTGGACATGGCAAGGAGCTCTATAGAGGGTAGAGCTTCTATTAGGTGTGGTGGATTTTGATCTTGTTGGGGGTGGAGGATGTCATGATGGCCGCAGAAAAGTCCGGGGGGTTGTGGTTTCCGACTCCCTTGCAATGCTAGTAGGACATACACATGACTGGCGAGTTTGTTTGCGTGTTGGCCTTCAGCATGCTTTAGGCTTACCACCAGTGACAAAAGCCGTCACTGACAGTTTTTGGTGTCCCCCTTTGCATGACGCTACTGTTGGTGGCTCTAGCCTGTAAAAGCTTATAGGGGGCAACAATGTTGGTGTCGATCTTCTTCTACAAGGAGCCTTGGTGATGGTGGTGAGGGGTGACGTCGAGCAAAGCCTCCCTTGTCGGGGACCTTCTTGCCGACAACAGAAAGCTCCAGCACCTCAGGTGGTGGCTGGCGGCAGTCCTACAGGCTGTGGTCAAGGACCTTTTCGGTGGCAAGGAGTTCAGGCAGTGCAGGTGGTGGCTTGTGATGCCCCCGCTTGCTCACAGACACTCGTGTGTGG
>QEOT01007727.1:8054-19342 GCA_003123785.1 Pterocarya stenoptera | reverse complement strand
CACGTCTAGGCCAATCCATTTGATTTAAAAAATTATTTTTGGGTCTAAAAATATTTTTTGGACCCAAATTATAATATAATTTAAATTTATAAATACAAAAAGAATATAAACTCGTGAGAGTTGTATTTTGAATTGTCTTGGACTTACTTCTAAGTCCCACATTGCTTAAGTATAACTATTGTATATCTTTAACTTCCTATATAAAAGTTGCCCTAGGAAACAAAAGCAATCCAATAACTTGAATACAATTTCAAGTATTTAATAAATTGTATATATCTATACACAATATATTTATTTATATATATAAATATAAAAAAATATTTTTTTATATATCATGTGGAGCGAAGTGGGGGCTGGGCAAGGCCTTACTGGGGCCATCCTACTCCCGCCCCTGATGGTCCTTAATTCCCCTTGTAGGGTGGGGCGGACAGGGGCAAGGTACAGGTCCCTGCTGCCAACCCCTTATGCAACTTTTTGACCTTTTTAATGTATTTAATTAACACTTTGTCTTAGGGAACCCTTCAAAGTGAAATGCAATAAACATGGTGTGCAAACCTTCAAACCTTAATTAGATCATCTATCATTCAATGGTTTGAGAGAGCAAAATTAGGAAAACTAGGGGGGAAAGGAAGAGTAAGGAGATCAAAGAGGAAGTGAAAAAGAAGGAGATAGGAGGATAAGCGGGATTTATAGGAGAGGATGGAGATCAAGCTAGCTGATCCTGTGGGCTATATAGCGAGGAATGGAGAGGCTTTCATGGGGGCTTCTTTTTGTGAGGGAGAGAGGAATGACGGGTAAAGAATTGTCATGTTGCCTCTCCGATTTATCTCTTTATTATTTGAGTAATGATACACACACAACATAATTCACAACATATTATACAACAATATTATAAAAAGAGGATATTTTTATAAAATGATATTATTTTTATATGATGTTTTACAAAAATGCCCCTTATTACAACACATTGTTGTACAATGCGTTGTAAATTGTATTGTGGATAAATCATTTTCCTTATTATTTTGCTTAAATTATGCACACGCCTAGCTAACAAAGCAATAAACGCAACAGATAAATACCCGATTAGATCATTTATAAAGAACATGCGTAACAAGTTATGGTCTTAGATACACATATATTTCAAATTCCACGGATCTGATTTAATCGATCCCCATGGCTCCAGACGTTTTTCCCAGAAATACTCAATGATTCATTAGGTCATCTAAAATATTGTGTCTGGGAGGCCAAGTAGCCTCGAACCCAGGGATGTGCTGTGCCATATCATATAGCTCATGACTGTAGTTTACCTGATCATGAGTACCCTCCCTGCAACGATCTTCCACTTTATGAAGTAATCCTGCAGGGTGGCAACCTTGAACGGTACAAAAGTGCAGATCATAANAGAGAGAGAGAGAGAGAGAGAGAGAGAGAGAGAGAGAGAAAGAGAGAGAGAGAGAGAGAGAGCTTTGGACATGCATGAACGCGTGCAATTATTAAAGGTTCTCTGTATCTTTGTGCCACACACGTTTCATGATATAAGCCAACGTACAGTTGCATTTTTTTTTAACTTGTTCTACATCCTCTTTTCTTCGTGCCCTTATCCTGAAAAATGATGCTTGTTAACAAGATGGCCTTTCTGCGTCGGCCCCCTTCATCATTAAAGTTCTCCACTGATCCTGATATAACTCCTTTATATCAACCAAAAGAACGAAGCTATATATATATATATATAATGTGCTTCAAAATACATATCATGTACAGCTTTAAACTATGTCTAGTCGCCGAGACTAGAGGAGATTTCAAATGATGATGAACCTGTTTCCTTAGGATTCTGCTCCAATTTAAAGCTGAGGTTAACTTTCATGTATCACGCATGTATGAAAATTGATTACCTTGAAGTTCAACAATCTCCCTATATATTACATAAGATCATACAAGACTCGAGGGTTCAAATGGATCAGTAGTACAGATCACTGTTTGAGTGAAAACAATGTGCAAGTACTCCATAGTCAAACATGTGTCGTGGAATGTGAAGTTGAGCAGGAAATTCTAAGCAGAATTTGACTGCACCATTGAAAAATAAAAAATAAAAAAACTTTTGATAACAAGCTGTCTCAAATCTCATGCTAAGCGCGGGGGAGAAAAAGTCTTCTCGAAAGAAAGAGATTGGACTGGTGATGGGACATTGTTAAACAATGGATTAAGCTTAATCTCTTTCTTTCAAATTATAACCTCCCAAGTTCCATAAAATATATATATATATATAATCTCTAAGGCGGTTTGGATCGAGAAAGTGTATCATTTTATTTCATTTTATTTATTATTATAATTGTTTTAAATTTTTATATAAAATATAATAAATAATTTAATTTTTTTAAAATTTTAAAATAATAATAATATTAAAAAATAATATTCTAATAATATTTTTTTTAACTTTTATTTTTTATCTAAAATCATTTCATCTTATCTCTGAATTCAAAGTACTAAACCAACTAAGTAAGATTTAAAAAAAAAAACAATAATAAAGCTATATATGAATTAAGAGACGTTGGGTAACATGTCAATAGCAAACTTTTAAAGGGCCCCTTTTGTCATCATAGTGGGCAACACACGCCAAAAACAAATGAAGAAAAATAGACCTTTGGGGTAATATTTCTCACCTACCCACTACTATTTATCCTCCAAAAAGCAGTGAGAAAAGGAGGAAAAGTCATCTCTAATGAACGCCTTGTGCATGAAACTTCCAAGAAAATTGAGAGAAAATAATGCACCCTTTTTCTTTTCTTTTTTTAATAAAAAGGATATCGTCTTAAGATTTGTATCGATCTATAGCCATAACTAAAGTTTCAAAAAGTCTTATCATTTGTTAATATGTTTGGTCAATGGAAAAAGAAAAGTCGAGAGATTTTTTGGATCATATATATTTTCTCAATCAATCTGTCGCAAGAATGTGAAAGCATATTGATCAGCTTTTATTGAACGTTGTCACTATTTTATTTGAGTGGACTATGAGTCCTATTCCAGCCTTAGAATTCTGTGTCCTTGTTCCCAGCTATTCGAATTTCCCCACCATTTGCAAGTTTTTATGTTTTTTAAACTCTTTTAACATTTTCTTATTGACTCACCCATCAAGCAACTGTCACTGTCTCTCTAGATTTACAACTTGTGGTAAAATTTTCAATCATATTAGCTAATTATCAAAACCCTGGCCCATGTTTCATGATTGGCAGCTTACATATATTTAAATATAAACATTAAAATAATGTCTGATCTGCATGGCCCCAAGTGTTGAACTTTAATAGACTCCGTAATCCGTATTCGAAGACCTATTACGTACGTACCTTCCGAGTTCTGACTTTTTTTTTTTTTTTTGGCAAGTTAATTTTATTAAACTAAAAGAGTAATACATGAAGAGGGAGTAGGGTTCTTCAACAATCACTCCAAAAAATAATAAAAAGTAGTGCAAAGTGGTGAGCGAGTTTATTTGGAATTAAATTCATGATCTGTCCATATCTTACAAAAGGACGCCGTCTTATAAAAATACGAAAATTTGTTCGCAAAAAAGTAAACAATAGTACTATCGCTGGAGACAGTGGAACCTCCACTGGAAGTGAAAAGAGTAGCGAGTGCACTGTCACATATTGTCTGGATATGATTTTTAGAGAGGTCCACGATCCTTCGAACAAGATTATTGGTTAGGAAAAGCGATAACATAGGGCAGCAGTCGGAAATCAAGCCAATTCGCAAACGTCCGATCAACACAGGCGGTGACGACTCGTGCAGAACATGTGCCACCTGAGGGGAGGATGGACGGACTAATCCGAAGGATCTGGGACCTCTGAAGATGGTGGGGCCACGCGTGGTCGCCAAAACCGCTCGAGGAAGCGGCTACGGATGAAAACTCCGCACGGCAGAGGTGGTGCGTGCGCCAAAAGTGCCAACCAGAAATAAGATTTTCTTCTACGAACTTGAAGATCGGCGACCATGGAGGCTGAACCGGCGTCGCGTGTTGGTCAAAGGTTGCCAGTAAACAGTAGATCAGCAATGGTTGGCGCTAAAGAGAAAAAACCTAGGAAAAACCAATAGAAAACAGCAACGAAAAAACCCTTTGGACTAGCTAGAGGAGGAGGTGGTCGGAGCCTAAGCTCCGAACCCCTTCCGCCCAGTGAAAACAATGGAAAAGTCGATGTAGGAATTTCAGAGAGAAAGAGGAGAAGGAAAGAGTCGGAGCTTTTAAAAGTTTGAGTTCTGACCTAAATAGACATTATATGATAAATTAACCTTAAAATTTTAGAATGCGTGATCTTATCCTTAATTCTTTTAAATCATAACTCATTGACGTATTAAAAAACCTACTTATTAGGTGCCCAAAACCCTTTAGCCATCACATCGTTTTTCTTATTCGTTCATGCAGACCAATTGGGCATCAATCTATTTGCAAATCACGTTACCCTTTTAGGCACAGTGGGCGCGCGCATGATTGCGCTAATTTTCAATGACATTGTAGTACTACCACTTTAGAAAGAAAATAGAGGAAAGTGAGCTCCAATTCGATCTAGGATTGGAGGAAATAATGTTTGTTGCTGTCCAAGACTAGTAGTATAATCAGATGGTGAAATTGTCGATTGAGTGAGACTGTTGTTTTTTGCTTTTTAGGACATTAGAGCTGGATCCATGGATGGTGGCACCTTCATGTTGTTCTAATATTGCCAATGAACATAGAAATTAAATATTTTGATTTTACAATTTATCATATGATCTCATGGAATGTTAATTGAGGCTCGATCTGTTTACATTTTAAGAATATCTCATATCATCTGAAAATAATAATAAAATAATTTATAAATAGTAAAAAAATAATAATAAATAACTTATAAATAATAATAAAATATATAAAAATAATTATCTCACCAAGCATAACACAAGTCTGGCATTTGCGTGAAGATGATAAAAAAGAGAAGTTGATCATATTTTGTTTCCTCGTGCTGCATATTATATAAATATATATATATATATATATATCCGTTTAGCTTGTTTCTTGGTGGGGACAATACTTGAAGGCAGGTCCGTCCCACCCAAGACACCTTGTGATGGAAGCTAAGAGTTTTTGTCTATCTATTACTCTAGGGGTACCCTACTCATGATTTGCTCAAAAAAAAAAAAAAAAAACAAAATCAAAACAAAACAAAACAATTACAGAACAAGATACACTGACCAATAAGAGAGAAAACACGGAAAAAACTTCTTGTACACAATTATAATAGCAATACTTTTAAAGAGTATGGAGGATAATGACTTTAGTTTTAAATTGAATAATTATCAATAAAATTGAGAAGACTGTCACTCTTTTAAATTATAATCATTATGAAATTTAATTTTTTATTTTATTTTAGCAGTTAAGGCGGTAGTGAGTAAAAAATTAAAATTAAAAGAGTGGGACTTTTAAATTAAAATTATTGTGATTTGAAGTTTTGAAAACGAAAGCTAAATTTCATTGACAAATGGCATTGAAAGGTCATCAAAGCCCTTGGAGGTCACCTTCTTCAATCATAGAGGCCCCCAACTCTGCCCTGTTCTCTTGGAACAAAAGGCCTGACTGAAATCACCATCGACAAAAGGTGCATCTCCCCCTCCCCACGACTCATCCCCAATAAGCAGACATGGCGGAGATCAACAAGTCTACAGAAATCACTGACTTCCAAATTATGGTTGCAAACAAGGATGATAACAAGAAGCAGTTGGCTCCTAAGAGAAGTTCCACCAAGGACAGGCACAAAAAAGTGGATGGTCGAGGAAGAAGAATAAGGATGCCGGCTCTATGCGCGGCCAGGGTTTTCCAGTTGACCAGAGAGTTAGGTCACAAATCTGACGGTGAAACAATTCAGTGGCTTTTACAGCAAGCAGAACCATCAATTATAGCTGCAACTGGAAGTGGGACTATTCCAGCTTCGGCTCTTTCGGTTGCAGGGGCCTCTGTTTCTGAACAGGGTAACTCTGCTTCAACAGGTTTGCATACAAAGATGGAAGGGCTAGGACCGGGTATGGGGTCCGGAGGTAGGACCAATTGGACAATGATGAGTGGCAATTTGGGTAGAGCTCATGCGCCAAGTGGGATGTGGCCCTCTATTAGTGGAATTGGGTCAGGGTTTGTTCATAATTCAAGCCAGTCGTCGTTGAATCTCGGCAGCGAAAACTCGAATTTCCTTCCTAAATTTGGGTTTCCTGGGTTTGAATTTCCTAATATGAATTTGGGTCCAATGAGTTTTTCCACAATTATGAGTGGAGCTAACCGTCAAATCCCTGGTTTGGAGCTTGGGCTTTCGCAGGATGGTCATATTGGGATGTTGAATTCTCAAGCTTTGAGCCAGTTTTACAGACAGATTGGGCAGAGCCGTGGTGATGCAGGCTCCTTGAATCAACATCAGGAACCTTCTGATAAGGATGATTCTGAAGGGTCAAGGCAGTAGAAGTAGGATTCTTAGTGAAATTAATCGTGACAAGTAGCATAGCCAAGACTAAGCAGCTGAATAGACTGCCCTGGTTTCTTGCTAGTCTAGATGAGTGTTAGGAGTTTATAGTTGAGAGAGATGAGAATTTACTTAAGTTTTTTTCATGTGTTGGGTGATTCAATACCGCATTTTCATTTGCAGGATTGATCTTCTTTATAATGCAAAGTTTTCATCCTGGTCTGCAACATCAGGTTTTGCTCTTACTATAGCTCTTCAAATGAAACTTCTTTCGTTTGAGCAGCTTACTGAAATACCTTCCTATACATTCTGGTCTTTTACAGGCGCAGGGTGACCTACGATTTTGATGTGCATTATTTGCTATCAAGATCTTGTACTGCTTGGAATTTTATCTTATTCTCTTACAGATATCGATTGAAACGTGATCTATTTCTGAAGATAAAATTCAGATGTAATCATGTTTGTGAGCTATATATAAAGTGTGCAGTAGTCTAGATGGTTTTCCAATTTGCACAAGGCAGCAATTTCCCATCTAACTGTTCAAGAAAAATAGGTGTGCAATGATCTTTTTATTTTTATAGTTCTTCAAAATGGTAGATTTCTTGGATACCCTTTCTTTGCATCCAATGTGAACAAAGTCATTTCATAACTTTTTTCGTGTTTCCTTTTCCCTTTTGGATGAGAACCTGCTTAGCTGCAGAAAATGTACCTCAAACCCGGAAGCTTTACCCTAGTTTGAACTATTCTTTCACTAATATTTGTTCTACTTGTTCGGAACAAAATCTCAGTCTGAAAATGATCTTGGAATATCAAGGCTCAGCATGTTTTAGACGGGGTCAAGTGTTCAGTGCCTAAAGATCAGATTCCTGTATGACGCATAAATGTAAAAAAAAAAAAGAGTATGCCAAACAGAGTTCGAAATTACTCAACTGCATGACTCTCGATAGTCATGTCGAAAACGAGCCAATAAAACTCGTATTAGGGGTTCCTGTCATTGCAACTGTAAGGTGATTTTAGTAGAAAGAGAGAGAATGGATTTTACCTGTTCAAAGAGGATCCCAAAGAGTTCCTCTTAGGCATATTGGGTTTCATAAACGGAAAATTCTATACACCACACTATTATTTTACTTTCATCCCACTATACATGATACAATATATTTATCACTATTGGATGATCATTTATTAGATGATTCTTTATCATCTAATGGTGATAAATATACCACATCTTATATAGTGGGATGAAAGTAAGATGATGGTGTGATCTATAGCATTACTCGGTACTTTTGGAGTCATCTTATCACAATATACCATGTAATTAAAATTACATAAATAAATATCAATTACATTTTACATGATATGTTCTGATAGATCCTGGAATTATTGTAGGAATAAATTTAGGAGAGAGAGAGAGAGAGAGAGAGAGAGAGAGAGAGAGAAGTGGAATGACCTACATCTAGCGAGCCCATAAGCGTTGTATATTAATGCAAGATGAAGACGTTTGTCAATAGGATCAACGGGCAGAGAATAAGGGAGGTGAAGGGCACATATCTTCACAGGGGGTGGGCAAATGTAATGGGCTCGCTGAAGACTCAAAAATGATGTTTGTTCTCTCTGAAGAAGATGCTAAACTTGTAGCAAAAAGCCATTTAGAACCTTCCTGGGCTTGCCAACCATACTGGGTTCCAGTTTTCAACCTGAACTGTCTCTGGCATCTACCACCATGCCCATACAGCAAACCCATCCAAAACCGTGGCCAAGCCCTTTGCTATTTTGCATTTTGTCTATATGCATCAAACATAGCCTTGCAGTTTTGGGACAGTGCTGTATTGTAGATTAAATGGTTATAACTTATGTTCGTATTCCTTTCATCAAATATTTTACATGTGGGGGGTACAAGTTTAATTACGCCTGCTACCCGCCCTACGCAGACCGGCATCATGGCATCCCACCCCCGCCCGGGCAGGGTCCCCCCAACCCTAGCTCCGTCCCCGTCCTATACAATCCTCTTTTTACGTAGAATCTAATACATCTTGAAATTATAGTATGTCAGCCATTTTTCGATTTAAAGTTTACGCACGAAGATGACCACACGTTCTTTAGCCATACGTGCAAAAAAAAAATGTGATACAGTGGGGCAAATCCTATACAATCCAGCCTGTTAATTTGACTAAAATTCATTAAAAAAAGAACTTTAAGAGATAAAAAGAGGAGGGAGGAAAAGTGGCGATGAATGATGGGGTTGCAAGTGGCCAAATTGCTGACTCAGAAAACAGGAAGCATAGGAGTGGTCCAGTTGGGAGTGAAAACGTTGGACCACGCAGACAGGTAAGACTGGGCTCAGTCAGTTCACCCCTGGTGACTGCTGCTAACACTCTTTTTTCCAAAAGAAAAATCTATGATCCTTTGCTTTCATTCTCTGGGATTCTAACCTATCCCTAGCTCTACCCACTGCTTAATCACAGCCATTCAATTTTTAAGGCCCGGAGTGTCCCACCCGACGCATTAATATATTTTAGCAATTCAGTTTTTTTATATAATTTATTTTTCCCATGTAAATAATACAAAATATCTCATATACTTATTTTAAAGATATAAAAATGTTATAAATATATATTTGTCAACTTAAAGGCATATGACTTGTGTCTATGATAATGACATATACACATTAAACAAAAACGAAGATTTAGTATATCTAGCATTCTTTTTTTTTATGAGTCTTTGAATGTAAATAAGTTAAAAAAACAAATAAAAACAAACAAAAGACTTGAATAAAATTTAAGAAAAAAGAAAGAAAAATCGTGCATAAAAAAAGTGCAGAAAAAGGGGAAAAGGTAAAATAGGACTATGAGGAAGAATAGAAATGAGGGAATCCGTGCCTGATGGATTAGTAGAGGTGTGGTGGTGTCAGCGGCACAGAGTGTTTGGAGATGAGATTTTTTTGTTAAAACAAAGGAGAAGTAAGTTAATGAAGGTTATGTTTTTTGTGTTTGTTTTCTGTTAACCATTTATCCTAAATACAACTCGTGACTATATTAAGACAACATAGATGAACATGAGATTCCTTCCTATATATTACATTTTGTTAAAAAATATTATTCTGATTCCTAAGTCAGAATCAGGTGTAGAAACAGGTACTCTCCATCCGACTTGGCCTAACGGAAAAGTGAAAACTGATTCCTCATGTCTCCTTTTATTTATTATTTATTTATTTTTAGGTAAAATGACGATCAAACAAGTCAAACAACATTATTAAGTTTATATATATATATATATAAAGAAACATCACAACATCATCCAGGGGGTACTTGATAAATGGCACGGTCTTATGGCCGGTTAGAGCATTGTTTGACAGTTAATACTGTTATTACTGAGCCAAAGAGCACCAATCAATCAAACCTTTCTGCCCAAAACTCAGCTATTTCCCCATTAAAAAAAAAAACCTGCAAATCTCATGCTTTTTTAGATCATGTGTTTAAAAAAAAAAAAAAAGGGCCCAATCACATGTCAATGTTGCCTTGGCAGGTGGGCCTTTCAATCTTTGCTTTCCTGGTACGGACATCTTGTCCCCTAATCTTCTTTCTCTTTTCTCCTCTGTTCGCTTTCAGATAAAAACAAAAAATCACTGTCCCATGGATTTGGGCATCAAAATTTGCAAAAAAAATGAACGAACAGGTTCTTGTTGTGAATAGGTTTGAAAGACATTGTTCACTTTAAAATCAGAAGCTAATACCGAAAGTGCGAACGCGCATGCATGGTCGAGGACAGGCTAGTCTCTCAGACTAAAATCCTTAGAACCGCTCAGCCTATCTGCAATATTTTTCATGCAGATCTTGACCTTGGTTAATCAATGTTGCATGTGACATTCCCCAAAATGCCTAGACATGTAAACCAAAGTGCTACCTCTTTTTCTGTCTCTTCCACGTGCGTGCAAAAACAGTCATCAGGAGTGGCATCAATTGTGTTGTGTACCCATTGTGCCATTTATGGCGCTCCTCTTTCTCTTCATCCTCCCCAATCTCTCTGTTGTTTATTTTACCATTTGCTTTTGTTTGACTAACGCCGTAAGTATCATGCACTTCGTCTGTTGGACAACTACAGGGATTTGTGTGTGGGTAGCCATGATCACCCAAATGAGCCTGTTTTTTCAAGACCCACTTATTTTATGAGCTTGGTTGCCTACCGATCAAATGGTGCAGATTGAAAATGGGACAATAATATAGCAATTATTGGAGTAATATTTTATGATCTGCACAACCCCCAAAAATTTGTGACTCCATCTCTCAGGTTTTATATAATATACTATATAGAACTGATTGATTCCTCTTCCTCCCACACACAAAGTCACACCCCCCCTGTCTAGTCTAATATAGTATTCCTCACACCTACAGGCGACAAGGAACTGAGATGGATAACCATATCTCCAAGTAGATGGTAACAATAGAAAAAGGTTGATGAAAAGTAGGATGATTTTTTACAAACATCTTTAAAGACTTGTACAATATGTCATCCTCTCTTATTTCATTGCGTTGATGTGGTGCTATTCATTGCCTCTTTTCTGTCACGACCCTTTCCAACGTATATATTTATGCTGCCCGACCCAAGGATATAGAAACGAAGATCTCCCTTGATGGTTATTGCTCAATTAGCTCGGGGGCATCTTGTGCTATTGCAGCCTCCATGTCTCATCAGCAGCCCTTCCTTTTTGACTCTCAACTCAAATTACCAGTAGAATTATCCTTTTCTTGACTGTATTGATCCAGAAAATATGTAATTGGGACAACTTCGTTAGTCTAAGTTTTCTTCTGATTGATGGTTAATAAT
>QEOT01007726.1:40932-67627 GCA_003123785.1 Pterocarya stenoptera | reverse complement strand
ATCAGCTTGTGAAATTGTTATAATGGTTTGGTGAAACTTTGGTTTCTTGATTGTGTTCTGAGCTTGGATTTCCTGGGTCAAAATGTACACATCAATTCTTATATTGTTTTTTGTGAATGTTACTTATAAAAAAAATATATTGTTTTTTGTGAATGTTTATATTTTTTGGTGTGTTGGTTTTTTGGTCTCGAAACGTTGTAGTGGTGATGTTAATCTCTGTAATATAAACTCCTTAGGGAGATAATGGATAAGAGGATTGAATTGTGGTAAATTATTGGTTTTGTATATGCATGCTTTTTTTTTGGTTTTGTGGAGTTGTGAAGTTTGTGGAGGGTATGGTGCCTTTGATTCCAGCTCACCGCTTTGGCAATGAAGATAGTTTAGAGCGATAACATAATTTCGCACCTTCTTTTTACCAGACAGATGGGTCTCAATTTGGTATTTGGGTCTTGGAAACGTACTAAATTATCCTGAGTTATTTCTTACATTCAACATTTAAATAACTTGAGGGGTGGCGTTCTGCATTTAAGCGGAATGAGACTATTATCCAAGAGTCAATATAAGTCCACTATCCGAATTTTGGCACTGTCGTCTCCATGTTGTTGTTGTTGCATTTAATTTAATTTGGACTTTCTGTTGATGGTTTTTTTGTAGTAGTTGATGTATTGAATGTCCTCAAATTTGGTTGCCTTTCAGTTTAAAGAGTTGGCCCAAGCTTATGAAGTTCTAAGTGACCCAGAGAAGCGTGAGATCTATGATCAGTATGGAGAGGATGCTCTCAAGGAAGGAATGGGTGGTGGAGGTGGTGGGCACGATCCGTTTGACATATTCCAGTCCTTCTTTGGTGGCAACCCTTTTGGTGGTATGAATCTTTGGCCATGGGATATATCATATATGCTGCCATTTATGAAACATAATATATGGATATTTGTGCTGACTTTTCCTGTGCCCAGGTGGTGGAAGCAGCAGAGGCCGAAGGCAGAGGAGGGGCGAGGATGTGGTCCATCCCCTCAAGGTTTCTTTGGAGGACCTATACAATGGGACATCCAAGAAGCTGTCCCTCTCTCGTAATGCAATCTGCTCCAAGTGCAAGGGGTTAGTACTGTATTTTTACATATTTTGGCATGTTAAGTATTTTCTTGTCATTCTTCCAATATGGGATTCCGTGTGACATCTTGCAGTAAAGGTTCCAAGTCGGGTGCTTCAATGAAATGTTCTGGTTGTCAAGGTTCTGGAATCAAAGTCTCCATCAGGCACCTTGGCCCCTCTATGATCCAGCAAATGCAGCATGCTTGCAATGAGTGTAAGGGTACGGGTGAAACCATCAATGACAAGGACCGCTGCCCGCAGTGCAAGGGAGAGAAGGTTGTCCAGGAGAAGAAAGTTTTGGAAGTTATTGTGGAGAAGGGTATGCAGAATGGGCAGAAGATTACATTCCCTGGAGAAGCTGATGAAGCGGTAAGGCTGACATTTATTTTTCTTCGTTTGAAAAATGTTTTTGTGGTCTTTGTAATACTAAGGTGGTTAGTTTGCTAGAAGTGTGGATTTTTTTTTTTTTTTTTTTTGTATTTTTTCTCTTTCAATGCAAGACTGCTATTCGGTTATTAATCTGTGCATTTGTTTATTTTTATTTGCAGCCTGATACTGTTACAGGGGACATTGTTTTTGTTCTACAACAGAAAGAACACCCCAAATTTAAGCGTAAGGGTGATGACTTATTTGTTGAACACACCTTGTCCCTTACAGAGGCACTTTGTGGCTTCCAATTTATATTGTCGCATTTGGATGGTAGACAGCTCCTCATTAAATCTGAACCTGGAGAAGTAGTCAAGCCTGGTACGTTGGATTATTACTATATTTTTAACTATCTATTTTTTATTTGCTAATGCTGTTGTCAGCTATATCTAAGTTTTGTGCATCTATTAGAGTTTATCTATGCAATTATGCATCAGAATAACATTGACTGCAAAGTGGAAATGTGCCCTGTGGAACTGTACAGGAAGTTTGTAATGATAATAGTCTCTAATTTTTCATCTATAACCTAAGAGTGCATCTTTGATCTAGAGCTGGTGGTGCTTTACACCACCCAACTGGGAACCTCAGCTTCCCATTGGTTTTCACAAAAGTCATTGTGAAGCAGCTTGAGCTGTAAGAGCTTCCCATTGATGCACTTTAATTGGAATCTGATGTGGCAACTTCCTGTTGCGGTTTTTGACACCGTACCGATTTACTTAAAAAAGTAAATTTCTGTCATTTTGGTTGGGGTGGGGTGGTTGTTTAGCCTTGTTCTTTAGTATCTCGTTACCCATGATTCTGTGGATCCACAATAGTCAGTCATGAGAAAAAATTTATGTGCTATACTCAAATGGCTCCTATCTGGAGAACAGGGTGCAAAGTGAATTTCGTGAGTATGCTTATAAATGACTTCTAAGAAACTATAAAGTTATTTGCGGTGCTCAATATATCTATCATCATTGTACTGATCGTTTTGTTTTGTGTGCTACAGACCAATACAAGGGTATAAATGATGAGGGAATGCCGATGTACCAGAGGTCGTTCATGAAAGGTAAATTGTACATTCACTTTGCAGTCGAATTCCCAGACACCCTTGGCCCAGAGCAGTGCAAGACACTAGAGGCTGTGCTGCCTCCAAGGAGCTCAGCGCAGCTGACGGACATGGAGCTGGATGAATGTGAAGAGACTACACTGCATGATGTGAACTTAGAGGAAGAAATGCGTCGCAAGCAAGCACAGGCTCAAGAGGCATACGATGAGGATGAGGACATGCCTGGTGGTGCTCAGAGGGTCCAATGTGCTCAACAATGATGAATGAATGAGCTGACCCAAAAAACAGGAATGATTTGGAGAACCATAATTACTTAAAATAAGTATTAACATCATTACCTTCTGTCAACAGGGCGTATTAGTTAGATTTTGGATTGTTTTTGGATTATTGCCATGTTATCAAACATGTACTGTGTGGGAGATCTAATGTTTGAATTCTAGTTTACTTGGAAAACCATGCTTGTTTGTTGGAGGTATATATCTCTGTCATCTGGATGGTTATTTTGCCATCCGGATGAAGTATTTCAGGGAGGCTATAAGAACCCATTTTAAGCTCGTTAGTTTTTGCATGCATGCTGCCGCTGCCTGTTGGTTTGAGGAACAAAAACAGTGAAAATAGGCTAAAAATAACGTAAGCATTACTCCATTAGTTTGCCAAAAGAAATTTCTACTATGATATCTGTAGTTGGTGAATGATATATGTAGTTATAGAGTTTATAGAGTGCGAAAATATCGCTCAAATTTTTTGAAAAAAGTAATAAATATAATATTTATATAAAAAAATTAATTTTTTAATAATAAATTTTACTCTTTTTAAGTTTTTACAAAGACGCGATCGTTGAAATGGTCGAGTTTTATGGAGATGTGATTTTTATTCTTATGTTGTTAAAAATTAATGTTTCTGTAAATAATTATAATATCAAAAGATTTTGTGATACGATGAGAGCAACATATTATGATTATTATCCATATTTTAAAATAATTAATAATTATTATTTTTTTGAATGAAAGAGATATAAAGACTCGTGCAACACCATTTGTGACACGTATGAAATAACCATTGATATTACATATACGCATTAGCGACGATAAATTCAAAACTCGACAATCAAATTCTAGTCGATATGCAACCGCCAAATCAATGATTGATCTTATGCAAGTATTATGCTGGTGGTGTTACAAGTAACATTATTTTAAAGAAAATCTCCATCTAAATGAATGAAAGTTGAATAAAATATTATTAAAATATTATTTTTTAATATTATTATTATTTTAAGATTTAAAAATGTTGAATTATTTATTATATTTTGTGTGAAAATTTAAGAAAATTACGATAATAAGATGAAACATTTTTACTATTCAAACAGAGCCTAAGTTGCAATTACGCAAACTTTGTTCCCGAGTTTAACCTAAATCAAAACCAAGTTTATGATAATTTAACATTCAAAGTAAAATTAATATTAACTGAAGTTTGAAATGAACTCAAATTGAACTCATTCAAATGGAGTTTAAGGTTGTGTTTGGTAAATGAAGCAATCTAAAATCTAGATTAATCATTTTATTATTATTTACAAACAATTTATAACTATTTATAATTATTCAATACTATTCACAAATCATTTAAAATCATCTCAACCTAAATATTTCGATTAAGATTCTATTGATTTATATCTCTAATTATAGAACGAGGTCCAACAAATTTTCGTATTTTATTAATTTATTATTATTTTATCACTAACATAATCATCGTATTGACCGAAGACATTTCTTTGCGGTGGACGACGCGTCGACGACCAATGGACTATATCAACGGTGCAGATCCCTTCTCAGACTTCAGAATTTGCTATTACATTCTAGATCCTTCTGGGCTCAACGCCTCTCGTCTTTTCTATAAATCATTCTCTCTCGCCGTCTCGCTTGCTTCTGTGGTTCTTCTCCTCGCTCCTTTACGTAACAATTCGTTCAATTCGCGATCGGTTCTTTTCCCTTCTCTCCTTTCCTAGCTGCCTGCAGATTTGGGCTTTTTCTGGATTTGTTTCGAAATCGAAGGCGGTGGGTTTGATTATCTTTTAGCAAGAAGAGAAAATGTTTGGGAGGGCACCGAAGAAGAGCGACAACACCAAGTACTATGAGATTCTGGGAGTGTCAAAGAACGCCTCGCAGGATGATTTAAAGAAGGCTTACAGGAAAGCGGCCATCAAGAACCATCCGGACAAGGGTGGCGACCCGGAAAAGGTCTTTTTGATTTCGTTTTCATTTCCTTTTTATTTTTTATTTTTCATTAATATTTCGTGTTTAGATGTTGATTTTTTACGGATCAGCTTGTGAAATTGTTATTATGGTTTAATGAAATTTGGTTTCTTGATTGTGTTCTGAGCTTGGATTCCCTAGGTCAAAATGTACAGATAAATTATCTTATTGTTTTTTTGTGAATGTTTATATTTTTTTGTTGTGTTGGTTTTTCCGTCTCGAAACGTTTTAGTACTGATATTAAACCCTGTAATATAATCTCCTTGGGAATTATCAAAAAAGTAATATAATCTGGAGATGAAGGATACGATGATTGAATCGCGGTTAATTACTGGTTTTGCATATGCATGCTTTTTTATTGGTTTTGTGGAAGGTATGGTGCCTTTGATTCCAGTTCACCGCATTGACAACAAAGATATTCTAGAGCGATGACATAAATTTTCCCCCTTTTTAACCAAACAGGTGGGCTCTCAGTTTGGCATTTGGGTCTTGGAAACGCACTGATTTGTCCAGAGTTATTTTTCGTTTTTTCAACAATTATCTAACTTTAGTGGTGGCGTTCTGCATTTGTGTGGAATGAAAGTATTATCCTAGTGCCAAAATAAGTCCGCCATCCGAATTTTGGCACTTCCGTTGCCATGTTGTTTGTTACTTTTATCGTTGTATTTAATTTAATTTGGGCTTTCTTTTAATGGTTTTTGTGTAGTAGTTGATGTACTGAATCTCCTCAAATTTGGGTTGCCTTTCAGTTTAAAGAGTTGGCTCAAGCTTATGAAGTTCTAAGCGACCCAGACAAGCGTGAGATCTATGATCAGTACGGCGAGGATGCTCTCAAGGAAGGAATGGGTGGTGGAGGTGGTGGGCATGATCCGTTTGACATATTCCAGTCCTTCTTTGGTGGCAACCCTTTTGGTGGTATGAATCTTTGGCCATGGGATATATGCCCGCCATCTATGAAACATAATCTATGGACATTTGTGATAAGTTTTACCTTGCTCAGGTGCTGGAAGCAGCAGAGGCCGGAGGCAGAGGAGGGGAGAGGATGTGGTCCATCCCCTCAAGGTTTCTTTGGAGGACCTCTACAATGGGACATCCAAGAAGCTGTCCCTCTCTCGCAATGCAATCTGCTCCAAGTGCAAGGGGTTAGTACTGTATTTTTACATGTTTTGGCATGTTAGGTATTTTCTCTTCATTCTTCTGATGTGGGATTGCGTGTGGTCTTTTGCAGTAAAGGCTCCAAGTCAGGTGCTTCAATTAAATGTTCTGGTTGTCAAGGTTCTGGAATCAAAGTCTCCATTAGGCACCTTGGTCCTTCTATGATCCAGCAAATGCAGCATGCTTGCAATGAGTGTAAGGGTACGGGTGAAACCATCAATGACAAGGACCGCTGCCAGCAGTGCAAGGGAGAGAAGGTTGTCCAGGAGAAGAAAGTTTTGGAAGTTATTGTAGAGAAGGGTATGCAAAATGGGCAGAAGATTACATTCCCTGGAGAAGCTGATGAAGCGGTGAGGCTAATGTTTATTTTTCTTCGTCTCAATAATATTTTAACGGTCTTTGTAACAGCAAGGTGGTTATTTTGCTGGAAGTGGGAAATGCTTCTTTTTTCTCTTTCCTTTTGAGACTGGTATTTTGTTATTAATCTGTGTTTTTGTTTTTTTCAGCCCGATACTGTTACAGGGGACATTGTATTTGTTCTGCAACAGAAAGAACACCCCAAGTTTAAGCGGAAGGGCGATGACTTATTTGTTGAGCACACCTTGTACCTTACAGAAGCACTCTGCGGCTTCCAATTCATATTGACCCATTTGGATGGTAGGCAACTCCTCATCAAATCTGAACCTGGAGAAGTAATCAAGCCTGGTACGTCGCATTATTTCTACTTTTTTTCTTACAATCTTTTTTATTTTTTTTAATCTGATAATGCTGTTGCGAGCTATATCTAGCCTCTAGGTTTTGCCCATTTATGAGCGGTTATCTATTGAATTTTGCGTCAGAATAACATTAACGTCAAAGGTGGAGATGTGCTGTGATGAACTTTTGTACGGGAAGTTTGTGAATAGCATTACCTGCTTACTTCAATTATCTCTAAATCCTAGTGAATAACCTAAGAGTGGATCTTTGATCCAGAGCTGATGGTGCTATAAGCCACCCTATGGGGAAGCTGAACTACCTCTTGGTTTTCACAAAAACGTCATTGTGAAGCATATTGAGCTGTCGGAGCCTCCCATTGATACGCTTTAATTGGAATCTGTACTTCCTGTTGCTGTTTTTTTACACCGTACCAATATATGCTTAAAAAGTCATTATTTCTATTATTTCGGTGGGGGTGGAGTGGTTGATTTGGCCTTGTTCTTTAATATCTTGTTACCCATGATTCTGTTGATCCCCAATAGTCGTTAAAAAAAATAAAATGGAAGTTATCCGCAATGCATAAATGGCTCCTCCTATCCGAAGAACATTGGTGTAAAGTGAATTTCGCTTGAGTATGCTTATAAAGTACGGATAAGAAAGTAAAAAGTTATTTGTGGTGCTCAATATTATGTATCATCATTTTTCCGATGTTTTTGTTTTGTGTGGTACAGACCAATACAAGGGTATAAATGATGAGGGAATGCCAATGTACCAGAGGTCGTTCATGAAAGGGAAATTGTACATTCACTTTGCAGTCGAATTCCCAGACACCCTCAACCCAGAGCAGTGCAAGACATTGGAGGCCGTGCTGCCTCCAAGGAGTTCGGTGCAGCTGACAGACATGGAGCTGGATGAATGCGAAGAGACTACACTGCATGATGTGAACATAGAGGAAGAAATGCGTCGCAAGCAAGCACAGGCCCAAGAGGCATACGACGAGGATGAGGACATGCCTGGTGGTGCTCAGAGGGTCCAGTGTGCTCAGCAATGAGGAATGAATGAATGAGCTGACCCAAAAAAATAGGAGGAATGATCTGAAGAAACAGAATTTTACTGAGAAAATAAATCATCATTGGATTCTGTTTCAGGGAGTGGTAGTAGTAGTAAGATTTGGGATTGTTTTGGGTTTTGCTGCAATTTTTCTAAACATATACCGTGTGGGAGATCTAGTATTTGAATTCTAGTGTAAGTGGGAAGCCACGCTTGTTGGTTGGGGGTTGGTGTATATCTATTGTCATCTGGATTGCCAGATGGGATCTATATAAGAAATCATTTTAGACTCTTTTACGTCTGTTTTGGTGCTTCTGCTTCCTACTTTTAAGCTCTACATACGCGCTGAATATATTTTTTGCCTTTAAGGACTATATATCCTTGCAAAGAAATCGGGAAAGGAGCTCTGGGCTGGGAAGCTCTGAGTTGTTTAGGTATTTACTATTAAAAAATTTCTATATAGATTTTATATTTATTTAATTTTCTCAAATTAAAAAAGTGTGCTAGGCCGTATTGGATATGTCACTTCCTCGCTTAAAAGTCTTTGTACAATTTTGATAGAAGAAAATAAGAGATGTGAGAGAAAGAGAGAGACTTCTATTATAAACAAAAGGTCGGTTTTGGAAATGGTCCCGAAAATAAATAAAATTTGGTGACGAGTGCACGTCACGTCCATTGGGTTGGGTCAATGTATGTTGAGTTTATTTAATTTTGGCATTGCAACCTTTTATTAAAATTAGGCCTTTATATGGCAAACACTACAAAATTAAGTCGTAAAATCACTTAATGAAGAATAAAAAATATAATTTTATAAAACCCAACTATGGCACTAAATGTCAAGTACGAGGATGAATACACCAACTAGATTAATATTAAATAATCTTTTCCTAATAATTCTTATTTTATTTTATTTTGGGGTTCCTTCTTCCCTACATGTTACACAAAATAATGCTTTTTTAGGAGCTCGGGTTTGGGTTTGGTATCAAAATGACAAAATCCACGAAAAATAATCTAGCACACCATCTTCCACAAATGAAGGTAAAAGTCAGCTTATCTTAAATGCTCTTCGACAAGAAAAATCTAAAAAAATATAAGAAAATGACCTTGTTTGTTTTTACAGATAAGATGAGATAAGTTGAGCTTAAAATTAAAAATTGAATAAAATATTGTTAAAATATATATTTTTTTAATATTATTTTATGTTAGAATTTGAAAAAGTTGAATTGTTTATTTTATTTTGTATGAGAATTTGAAAAAATTGTAATAATTAGATTAGATGAGTTGGGAAGTTTTGACACAAATTAATTCCAAGTTTTGGCACAGATCATGAGATGAGTTGTAATTCCAAGTTTTGGCAAAAATTAATAAGTTGTCCAACATGTCTATATACGAGCGAGTCTCCTATGTAACGAGTCCAATTCTAACTAGAGGTCCCGTTTGGTTGCAAGACTCAGCTAAGATCAACTCAGTTTAGTTTAATTTTAAACTAAGTCTAATATCCAAACACCTAACTCTCAAATTAGTAAATTGATCTATCTCAACTCAAAACCTCTTTACACGTATGACTTATAACTTTTTTCAATTCAACACATCTTTATACGTGGGATCCATTTTCCATAAATAGTATTAAACTTATTTTAACATCTAAACACATCTAAACTCATTTTAAATGATCCCCACATAACTCACTTCACTTACTCAATTCACTATTATTCATAAAGAACTCAACTTAACTCATGAAATCAACCCGAGTTCCAATTCTTTTCCTCGATCTTCCTCTCTAACGAAAAGATAAATTAATATTAGGTAATCTTAATTTCAAACTTAAAGGATTAGTGCCAAATTAATTAGATGATCAGGTTGCCGTATTCTTATTGATAACGATGTGTTATACGATCGAATTCCTTTACTTCTGTATGCAGTTTTTCTTTTTAATATATTTTTTCTAAGGGATCGATATATAATACCGTTGACAATCCTCAGATAGAAACTAGAGATGTTAAGGTTGAAGATAATTAATCACCAGATATCAACTCCCCAAGCAGCTTGCAACAAAGAGAGAAATATATATATATATATATATATTATTTACATATGTAAGTTCTTGCTAGCTTCATCATCAAGATCAGCTCCGCAGCCTTAAACATCGGGATTCGGTACGTATCTTTCTAGCAATATTCAAGCTAGCTAAAAGGATGGATCCGCCCAGCTCCATGGATTCTTTTTATGATCCCACAGACCAAAACATGGATGACTCTTTTGCTTATAGCTTCGGATTTTCCATTGTCATCGTCGCTGTTATCATAACGATGGCCATCGCTTCTTACTACTGCACCCGCAGGTATTCAGGCTCTGAAACTTACAACAGAAACGTCTCCCTTACCACCAGTACCGGAGATACTGGCAGCTCCCGCTCCGTGGTGATCGAAGTTATAGGCCTCGACGAAGCCGCTCTTCATAGGTTCCCGAAGTTGCTTTACTCCCAAGCCAAACTCAACATGGCTGGTGACTCCACTGCCTCTGCCTGCTGCTCCGTATGTTTGGCGGATTATCGAGACACTGATTTGCTTAGGCTGTTGCCTGATTGTGGCCACCTTTTCCATCGGAAATGTGTGGATCCATGGTTGCGGCTGCGTCCTACTTGTCCCGTCTGTCGGAACTCTCCGGCGCCGACTCCTCTTGCCGAGGTGGCTCCCTTGGCAGTGCGACAATATCGACAAATTTAAATTCAAAGTAAGAGTAAGATAGACAAATAATCACAATGGGTTTTACGTAAAATATTTATTGAACGCTTAATTAATGTTGTTATAAAAATTTAGTGATAAATATTGTAAGACTGATTGCTTTATATATATACATATATATAAATATATATATTTATTTCTCGAAAAAATTTATTCATCGTCTAATTTCTATCATTCTCTCTTCATCTCATAATATAGCATTAGATCATAGAATTACAAGTAAAAAATAATAAATAATCTCCAATCATCTAATGTCACATTATAAAATAATGAGAGGATGATAGAAACTGAGATGATGAATAACATTGATCTTACTTCTCTCCCTCCCTTGCTTTGCTCCCTCTTGTATCGTTCGTTCATCTCCGGCACATAAAACATTTTTTTTTTTTGGAAAATTTGAAATTATCCTCTTTGTATTTTATCTTCACTTGTATATGTATTTAATGATTTTTAACTAAATTGATAGCATCTATTTTATCTTTATTTATATGTGTATACTTTAATCCTTCTACAACTTAAAAAATTTGAAAAAAAATATAGAGCAGCAGTCATGACCAAGATTTGTAGTGTTTTTTTTTAAAAAAAAATTATTTTTACGTACATCCTCGAATTTTTCTTAAAGATATGCACTATTAAATAAAAGTTATGCGTACAGGAAGGTTAAAAAATATTTATGATGATTAAAAAAATAAATAAAACAAGAGAGAAGAAAAAAAATGGGACTGGTGGGTAACATTCTTTGCATACAATACGTTCTAATTTTTTTTAAGACGTGATTAGTGAAAAAAAAAAAAAAAAAAAGAAGAAGAAGTCTTTTAGGAGTTAAAAGTCTGAAGACGTGATTAAAGAACTGCTGGTCGACTACAACGATAGGTAAAGGGAGTGCTGACATGGGTAAAATGGTAAAATAGAATACTGTTATTTTATTCAAAGGTAAAAGTAAGTTTTAATAGAGAGGCCGTTTCGTGTTCGTGCATCTGCCGTTTCGTGCTTTTTAGACTGATCCTACATGTATATATAGAGAGGCCGCCACTTTGAGCTTATCGATCTGTCGACGGTCCTTCCACTTTTTATTGGTTTCAATTAATAATGGAATTGTACTTAGAAGAAGGTGGAAAATATCCCAATCCAAATCAATGTAGCTATATCTATGGCTGACTACCTAACCACAAAATTAAAATTTCTTTAAATTTTTTTTATTTTCTTCCTCAAAAAATATATATGTATAATATTTTTTCAATTAAAACGATCGGTACTTTAATCTCCTAACTAAGCATAAGTCCATATATATATATATATACCTCGGCTCTTTTATATATATAGACATGATTAGTCTTAAGAATAATGTTATTATACCGTTTCATTTTAATTGTTTATTCATTTAATTTTTTTATCATTTTTTTTTCTTTTACTTACTGATTAAGAAATTGATTATTAATAGTGAATTGATATTTTTTTTTATTTTTTAAAAATATTTAAAAATACTAAAAAAATATGAATAAAAAAATTAAAAAAGAAAATTTTGTCTTTGGGGCACGCCCAACGGTGATCCATTATCAGCAAATACATATATGACCACTTGTCATGTGATCCATTATATTTAATTATAAACAAAATCAAAATACCAATATTTTTTATGTTAGCCGACCGCGTACGTGGAGGGCAGGCTTCCACATTAGTAATGTGTTAGGTATGTCAATAAACGAGTTTGTGAATTCCTTAAATATTTTAGACATGGAGATTTACTTTTGTAATTAAGATGATCAGTAATTAAAGTATCATGTTAATTCTTAAAAAAGGCCAATAAAATACCATATCTTGCTACAATTGATGAGAGTATTTCCACACCGGACAGAGAAGCTTTTTAATTTTCTATATACTAGATAGAGAAATTCTATTTGTAATCTCCAAGTAGGGATTGTATATATAGACCTTTTATTAAATGAGAAAAAATATCATTTTAAGAGGGATATTTTTATAATTTTAAAAAATTTTAAAAATAAAATTACATAAACTTGCATTGCAATCTCTAAATGAGAACTGTACCTAGCATTGCTCACGCTGAATATTGTTATTGAGAGTGAGAAACTAATTAATTAACCACCTTGCACAAATTACTCTATAATAATTCATTTTTTATTTAAAATAATTAATTTGGTTGAAGTCATGCAAATAAATATTATAAGTAACAAGTACTATAATATTTCATAATGATCAGTTCATGTGTACGAACATGATTTTCAATATTAATATTGTTTTCTTAAATCAATTAGTTATTTTCGAACATATATATAATTACCAAATATATAAATTAAATACATTTGTCTTAATCTTTTCTTTTGTGTTATATTATATAAAGCTAGCTAGTGGCCTTTATATTATATGGAGATGATCTAGCTAGATTATTACCATATGATCATCAAAATCAATTATTTTTTGAATGTTTTCGTCTAAAATGATGAAATTATTTTTTGAATGTAAAATTAAGTAGTGATCATCAGCGAATTATAAGCGAAAGAATGTTTGGAATGAATTTCCCAATTTGAACTCAACTCATTCTGCAAGAAAAAGACTAGTCGGAAAATTACCACTATATATTAATCAAAAGCACAAACAATACAAATAAAAAATAAAAAACAAAAAATCATATTTGTCAGATCAAATCAGATCAGAGGTTCCTCAGCATGAAAATGACAGAATCCGTTGACCCCAAAATTCCAAAATCGAATTATGTATATATAAATAACATACAAAAATAAATATATCTCGTACATATCATGTGGGTTAATCTCCGTACTCCCACAAAAAAACTCAGCAACAATTAATTGCAGTTTCCAGCCTCTGAATTGTCAAGGAAGATGGACGGCAGTGATAGTGAAGCTCCTGGGGAGGGCATCAGTGGCTTTACGTATGAAATCATATTCTCCGTTGCTGTCTTTCTTCTGGTCGCGGTCATCGCTTTTGCCTGCAACCGCATGTGCTACGCCAGCCACCATGACTGGCCGCCATCTCGCCGGAGCAGCGGTGTTCTTAGAACAGTAACAGACCCGAGTTCGATAAGAATTGAGCAAGGTCTGGATGAATCCACTCTCAACAGCTACCCAAAGCTCCTCTACTCTCAGGCAAAGAAGGATTTCTCCGCTGGTTCAGCTCGCTGCTGTCCCATATGCTTGGTTGATTATAAAGAGACAGACATGCTCCGGCTGTTGCCTGACTGCTCTCATCTCTTCCATCTCAACTGCATCGACACCTGGATGAGGCTGCGCTCGACATGTCCGATGTGTCGGAAGACACAAGTTCCATCTCCAAAGACAGCTGGTGATCTTATCGCAGCGACATAAGAAAGTTAGATTGATGATGCAGACTGGACGAGAGACTACTTGGATGTTGTTTTGTTTCTTGTTTTGTAACCGTAATTTTCTCCCTTTTTGTGAATCCATGTGGTCTTAGACTGTAAAAAAGTTATTTTTAATATAAAATAAATATAATGTATCATGTAAAAATACGGTCATTTTATAAATTTATAACCGTAACACTTGGTCCCTTTTAGGTTTTTACAATAGAATTAAAAAAAATACCCTTTTTACATGTGGCCGGATCGATGCATTATATTTTTATTATTTGTAGGCATGATTATATATATATATATATATAAAAAGATAAACGCAGTGAATTAATATAAATTAATTCATTTTCATTATAAATAAATTGTTACAAATACTTATATTTATTAGAAGAGGAGTACTGCCAGTCTATTTCATTTCCACTAATATTTAATGAAATGGTTTTTATTTTTTATTTTAATTTTAGAAAGAAAGATAGCATATATCTACTTTCACGATGTGATCGCCCTCTAGTGAGCGTGATTTTGTGGGAATATTTTCCAATGAGATCAGGTACTTCATATATAGGCCAGAGAGGTCAAATTAATCATGATGAGAGAAGTTGGGGCGTGGCTATATGGTTTGATTGGACGTCAACATCACATTAAATCTCTTGCTAATTAGATAGATATCATGCCCTAATTAGCTTGAACAAATGGGCGCCAAGGCCACGATTAGGCCGGTTTTCATTTTACTAATTCAATTTCATGAGATAATTTATAAGATAAGGTAAATGAAACGGATCGTTTCAATAAGATGAAATGGGGGCCTTTCACTAAGGGTATTTTGGTCAAGTTTATTCTAAAATGTGGACCTTTTTATCTATTCCTATATTTGAATTGCAAAGAAGTCCAATTTTATGAACTGTACACTAGGGGTGGGCAGCTGAACCTTGCCCCTCGTGTGGTGGGGTGAATCCTCCTAGTGGCCAGATGCAGGGGGTTGGTGGTCCCGCCCGTATTTGGCACCCACGACTGGGGCAGATTCACCCCCGCCCCCACCTTTTATAATATATATAAATATAAATATATAGACAAAACATCGTTGTAATTTTATGCTTGAGTCTTTTTTTTTACTTACTTAATAACAAATGACCAAACGACGTTGTTTTGTCATTTGTTAAGAGCCCCCATTTCTCGCGACTCCACCCTTATTCCCTCAGCTCCTTCTCTCTCTCTCTCATCTCTGTCGTTGTCGTTATTCCCACTACGCCGTCGTCGTCTATCTGCATCTTTGTCACTGAAGGTAAAAATCTACTCTCAATCTCTGATTTCATAGATTTTTTTTTTAGTTATGGAGTGGAGATTGGAGGAAGCATGGAGTTTAATCGGAGATGGAAGATAGGATTGTGTTTGTGAATTGTGTGATGTGGAGACTCTATTGTGCATGTGTTTTGATGACTGATGACTAATGACTGATGTGTGTTAATTTTTGTGAGTTTGTGAATCTGTGATAGTGATTTTTGTGGGTTTGTGATGTATTTTAATGATTGAATACGTGATATTATGTCTATGATAGTGATTTTATATGTCTTATTTTAGCTGCTTCCCCTAAAATCAACTGCTGTATTTGAGTTAAAATCAAGTGACGTTCATGTCATATTCAAAAACAGACACATGTGGAAACTTTTGTTAGTTGTCACATTGATAGAGAGTGTTTTGATCAAGAAAAAAAAGGTATGATCGTTTTGTTGGTGGAGTCGGTGAGCTAACTGAGTGTAGAGAATCAATACAATGTTTGTGAAGAGTATGCTCTTGACTATGAGGAGGCTGACGTCGAGGAGGATGGTGATCAGTTTGGATCTGGTAATTGTGAAACTTAAATTTCATTTTCTTACTTTAATTTATTTATTGTCATTTAATTGATATTAATTTCAAATTTAATTGTTATAGTGATACATGAGACTGCGTCTATGGCTACCTTTGATGCTGTATGACTTTGTGTGTATTGGACCCATCATTGCCAATTTGTTATGGTTTGCACAATGTGCATATATTTTAAATTTTTGTTTCATGTTTATAACTTTATAATTATAATTATAATTTCTTTTATTTTGAACTTATTGAAATTGCAGGTTTTATGATCTCGACACAACTTAGTGAACTCACTGCCACCTCAAATTGATCAAATTTGAGATGTTATAATTTTGTTAATTTATAATTAATTGTAATGTTGCTACAATAGTTAGTAGTACAATTTTTAATATTTATTATTTTTAGATGAGTTTGTAATTTTGCAATAGTTTATTAGTTCTCTTCATTTGTATAGTTGTAATAGCTTAGTATTTTAGTAATGATTATCAGTTAATACTTAATTGTATTAGTTAAAATTTAGTATATAGTTATTAGTTAATAGTTTCTATCTAATATCCATATAATTTATTTTTTGTTTTGAATTTTGCAATATATTTATTTTTGTAGTTATTATGGGTCTAAAATGACTCAAAAATAGGTTTGAATGTGTTTTTGGACCATTTTGAACCCAAATAACTGAATTGGGCCAAAGGCCCAGTGGGGGGCCAGGGGCGGACAGAGGGAGGTCCACCCCCGCACCCTATTTCCGTGGATAGGGTACCTCACCCCCGCATGGACGGGGGCGGGGAGCTAGGAAGGGGTGGCCACACCCTATAGGGGCGGGTAGCACCCCTACTGTACGTAGACTGTCCTTACCAAATTCCCTTAATTTTATATTTTTAACTAATAGGATTTTAATGATAATTTGGATGAATAATGTGAAATTTTTCAGACTTTTCAAAATAACGACCAATTCAATTTTTTAAGTTTTCTTTTAATTCAGCAAGGGATTATATAGGTAACTCCCGGCCAGCCAAGCCCGCTTTCTAAAATTTGTTGAGTTTATGAAAAGCTCTTTTTGAGATTTTGAGTAATTTTTAGATACAGACCCAAATATTTTTCTGGAATGGATGAAATAGTTTTTATGGGCTGATGTTTTTGGACAAATTGAGTTATTTTTTTTTTAGAAGTTGAGTCGAGATTCAAAAGTCAGGAAAGAACCCATTTATTATTTTTGTTCACAACAGAAAATCGGCCGAATTTTAGAAATGGGCCAAAAGCACAGGCCCAATAAGATCATGTCCCTCCCCCCCCCCCTTCCCCCCCCCCCTTGGGGCGACATGCAGGTCCGTTTCTTCTACACGCATGTTTGTTTCTGCAGATTACACAAGTTTGACGCACAGCCCATGCAGTTTGCCTATTTGCACCCTAGGGTTTTCAGAGCTGCAACAGCCCCACAGACTCCTCTTTATCCACGGCTTCATCACGTCCGTTTTTCACGGCATTGATGCACGTCTCTCCTTCCTCTCTTCTCTAGGGTTTTATCAGTTTTCTATATATATGTATACGTTACACAGTCCACAGAGATACCCCCGTAAGTCATCCCCAACCTAAAGCTAGGGCTGCCACTTCAGTTTTCTCCTTCTTCTCTCAGTTTCTCACTGCCGCCGCACCACCTTCAAGTAGCCACAAGTTACAACCCAGCCGGAGACACATCTTGTGGTCACGTTCCACGGCGATGCTACATTAGAAACCAGCCCTTATGTTTTAGCCGCCCTAAACAACCACCATCGAAAATCCAAGAACCCAGCTGTAAACCAAGTAGAGCCGCCGCTGTGCATCACCGCAAGGCCCCTGGCTCCTCAAAACAGGGCACATACTTCTTAACGTAAAGCACTGCAAACCACCACCACCAAGAGCCTCACCACGTCAGGATCTAACTTGCTCCTCCGCATCGCTGACCACAGTGGACCCACGTCGGAAAACACCACTCTCAATCTCATCGAAGGACCTCTGTTTTTGCATCTCAAAACAGAGCACTTCATCTCGTTCAGTGCCACCAGCCACGGCAAAGGGAAGCCCAGCGACGCCGACCCCGAAACCACTCCGTGAACTGCCGCTGCCCAACCACCTTTTCGCCGCCGCGTTACTGCCCTCTCGGTGACTATCCTGTGCGGTCTCCCTCCCACTCACGGCTTACTCTCTTTCTCTCTCCGTGGTTACTCTCTCCCATCACTCTCTATCTCACTTCCACAGTGCACGATCGCCGCCTTGCCCCTTGCTCCGCCTCACGCCTCCTTCCCTCACGGTGAGTTGTCGCACGGTGCCCCATGTTGACTGTTACTTTCATCAGAGAAGATTTGGCTTGCTATTTTTAGTCGTGTGGTTTCTGTAAAGAGAATTGCTATGCATCAACCTACACACCACACACTAAATTATTTTTTATTTTTTTTCATTTTTTTTATTCTAGTCTTCTTGAAATATTTATATTTTTTTATTCATCATCCATATAATACACATTTAATAAGAAAAATAAATAAAAAAAATAAAAAAATTATAGTGTGTGGTGTGTAAGATGATGCAAAGATTAATTCTTCTGTAAATCTTTACAAGACAATAGATGTGGCTTGTGTTTTGTTCGTTATTTGGGCTGGGCTTACCTTAGACCACATGGGCTTGATTTCTTAAAGAGACTTGTGATGGAGTTGAAATTATGTTTTTTTTTTTTTTTTTTTAAGAAAGTTGAAATTAGGTTAAGTAAATAGTAGATGTATATCGATGGAATTTGGGGAAGTGATGATAGAGAGTTAAGAGAATTTTACACATTTAGAAAAAATGTATTATTTTAGCATTTTAGGTAATAAATATTGAAGAATGTGTTCGATTGAAATTTATGGAAGTTACATGAATATTTTATAGATGACATTTATATATATACTTAGGAGCGTGCATAAGAACTTGATCTCCACTCCAACATTCTTCATGATCATGAAAGATAATTAAACAAATGTCATTATGCTACAAGGTCACTAGATAATGACCAACTTTATTTAATTATCATTACTTTATGATATTATATATTAATCATTGATAGAAAACTATTTCAACTATAAAGGGATTACACAAAGATAAATCTATAAAGTGACTTGTCTTGATATGATATATTAGGTTGTAAAGTTAATCTAATAGATCACTTGAAGTTACATTATTTGTTGGTCCAAAAATAATTTAATATCTTTCTCTTTTGTTAATTGCGAAAATCTACCATATTAATTATATATATATGCTGTTTTAGACTATGATCAGAAGAAGATCATCATAATAGCATATGTATTGATCTGCCGCCATGGTTATACAGAAGAAGATGAGCGAAGGCAAGAAAACCAGAGGCCGACAAAGGATAGAAATCAAGGAACTGGCGGAGGAAAGCAAAAAACAAGTAACTTTCTCGAAACGCCGTGCCGGCCTATTCAAGAAAGCCGGCGAGCTTTGTGTCCTGTGCGGCGCCGAAGTGGCCATCATCGTGTTCTCTCCTCATAATAACGTGTTTTGCTTCGGCCAACCAGATGTTGAAACTGTCCTCGACCGCTATCTCACTGGAAATCATTCATCCTTCTCGCACACGAGTTCGTCTGATCTGCATGATCAGAACTTTAGTAACGTTAATAATGTAGCTGCAGTGGAGTTGATGAACAGACAATATGAGGAGGCGCAGGAGGAGTTGGAAAGGGAGAAGAAGCGGCTAGCGGAGATAGAGGAGGAGGTGAAGAGGAAGAAGATGGAGAACAATGGGGAGTACTTGTGGTGGGAGGAGGCTGTGCATGAGAATATGGAGTTGGAAGAGATGGAGCACTACATGAGTGCTTTGCAAGAGATGCGATGGAAAGTGGGGAGCAAACTTGAACAATTTAGGATGATGAGATCTGCCACTCTGCATGATGCTTGCGCCTGGGATTGGTGAACTATGTTGCTTTAATTTTATCAAGATTAATGACTTTTTTCTTTCTTTGAAAACATGAAACTTGTGTTTAAATATCTGACCTAATTAGGACGGAATTAAATATTATATTTTGGGTAATCTTTTTTTGATCACTTAAATGCATGCATTGCATGGAGAAACTTTTTTTTTTTTTTTTAATTTTTTTTATAACAAGTTTTTCTATTAATCAGAAGAAACATTACAACAAGTGTTTATCAATCCAAATAATGCAGAACTTATAAACTCAAGAAATATACGGCCCCTCCCTCCCACACACTTATATCTATATAGAAATTAAACTATTTTTCGCTAATCATACCTTATACGTACACTATTTACATGCAATGAGAATCAAGTTGCTTAAGATGCTATTTATATTAACCTGGAGATCAGATCAGTCACCTTTCATGATCAAGTAAATCCTGATCTTTTTAATTAAGCCCAGCGTCGCACTACCAAAAATTGTTGCTTTTGGACTTGAATGGATTGAAACTGCTTCTTAATTCCAAAATTAAAACCACCATATATAAAACTTGAAATATTGGAGGTTGGGCAGGTCATGATCAGGCGCTGGAGCATCAAAATTGATCAGATGAGAGACTAGATTAATTTCTATGGATACTTTCCTAAATCACGGCCTTGATATAATTAATTAGGTCCGTTATTGACACGTATTAATTAAGTAACTGCTAAAACTACGTTATACTTTCTAATTAACTTCCTACTTTAGTATGGCGTTACAAACTTACATCAGTATAAATGATCAATCTTAATTCTAATTTCCAACTCTGTTAAAAACCCATTGATCATTGTCTAGATCCGTACCCTGTAACGGCAGAAGGTGCGTACCATATTCTGATTTTATCTCTAGCTAGCTATCTTGATCTTGATCATGCATGCAATCGCTAGACTGATCATGAGAGATATTACCAAGTTGGCATTGGCATTTTGCTGGGTTCACTTCTTTGGTTTGACATCGGGTTGCTCCCCTCCAGCTGGTTGCCCATCACCATGCAGCTCAACTAGCGCCGTCCGATATTACCAAGTTGGCTCCGTCTGGTCCGTTCCACCATCCCCAACTTATTATGCCAACTGGTCCTCCTCCAATTTCTTCCGCACCGGCGACTTTCTGAGTAAGCTGTACTCCGACTCCATCAAACACCTTGTTCAAGATCCATTAGGATTATATATATCTATATGAGAAATACTCTAACCATAAAGTGATTATACAAATTAAAGTAATCTCACAAATTTATGTATCTTGATGTAATCTGTTAGATTGTAAAGATACTTTTATGTAACATAGATCAGATCGCTCACATGAAATTACGTCAGTTTTTAAAATTTTTTTTGTATAATCCATTTGTTGGTGTAGCACTCCTCTCTCTCTCTCTCTCTCTATATATATATTATAATGCAATATTGGTCTCATCATGTGCTAGCTAGTTGCACTGAATACAGTACTCCGGCCACATGATCTGGCCTGACTCCAATGATTTTGATCTTGTGTCTAATAATCTTAATCTGATTACCATGTAGGTTTTAATTTCAAAACGGGAGAAAACGATGTGATTCAAGTGTCAAGACACGAGTACGAGAGTTGCACCTCCTGCAACCCCTTTAAGGTCATGAACTTTGGTCCTGCAAACTTTCAACTCACCGAGGAAGAAGGTGTCTTCTATTTTATCAGCAACTTCTCCAACTACTGTGCTCTTGGGCTGAAAGTTTCGGTCAAGGTGCACGGGTGCTCCTTCATTAACGGATCTCAGTCTGCTCCATCACCGTCACCTCCGCTTCCTGCTCCTCCATCTTCATCGCCTTCACGGCCAGCTCCTCCGCCTAAGCCTCCAGTTCCAACAGTTCCAAGCCCCACGCCATCGACGTCACCTAATTATGGCTATCCTCCAGAAGTTGGCCGTGCTCCGGCCAGTACTGATCATCATGACAAGTCTATGGCAACATTAATGGAGCGTGGAAGGTTCGGCGTGGGTTCTTTCGAAATTATCTTTCGCTTGGCTTTTGAAATTTGTTTGGTGGGATTTGTAATTCTTGGATGATCTAGGAAATTAAGTTGGATTTCGGGTATAATATTGTAGGAATTAAGAATTGACTGATGATCACTTGAAATTGCGTTCTTTAGGATGTGAACACTTGTTATTCCACTTGATCCACTCGTAGAATGAGACCAGTAATTCTGAAATCTAAATTGAATATCTATTATCAATAAATTTACATTATAATTGTGTTTTTCCGTCATGGCCTGCAATCTGTGATTGTTTGCATTTAGTGGAAGAGCGCGCGAAAGCTTCTACTTAATTATGATCAAAAGTCAGATGCTCATGTGTACCATTATCTCAAATCTCTGCTCTGACGGTTGATGCAGAGCTTCCTTTACCAATCTTTATGCCACCATATTGGCATCCGTTTTAACGTGCATGTTCAACTTTCCATGACAGAAGAGTGCAAAATTAATGATTTATCAGACTCGAGCAACAATCTGCATATTGCATCCCTTTTAACGTAGATGGATTATTTACGACGATAATAATTATTTATGATTAAAATAGATTCATTTTAACATAAAATAATCATTTTACTAGAAAATAACTAGCCCAATATATTCACACACACACACATATATATATATACACACACACATGCATACTCAGTAACTTTTGAATTTTCTCACCGCTCACTCCATCCATCAATCCTTCCAAGATATAACATAAGTCAACTAATAAAGTAGATCTGAATGTTGTTAATTATTACAAAAATCCTAAAAGAAATAAACTCTCTTTTTATTCCTCGACCAAAAAGAGGCTTTGAGCTAGGATTTATGCATGATGGTATGAAATTACAGATAATCATTAGTACTTTTCATCAAAACTAATCGGTGAAAAGCAACTAACAACTAATCTCGTATATCTTCAATCTTCTAATTAATCTTGCTATAATCTGATGGAACTAGCACTTGAAATCTGTTCATGAGGAGTCGATCGATGTCGTAGTGTGTACATGTGATGAGGCAGTACGTACCTTATCAATCAGATCTAGAGAGAGTTGTGTTTGGAACTGGGACGAGCGTATTCCGGCATAGTGGACAATTGGGATGCATCCTTAACCATGGATGGATGCAATTTGGATGGAAGAGATGGACACAATCAGTCCGCAACTGTAGCACGTCACTTTCTTTATAATCGTCCAAGCATATGGAACAAGAAGAAGAAGAAGCGCCCAAGCTACTATTTTGGATTTTGTATTGGGAGTAGAGGAGCTTTGGGAAGTTGTGGAGAATGGCTTCATCAAGGCCAACTTCAATGGCGACGAAGTCTGCGCCTTGCTGATCAAGATTTTGTGGGGAACGACCGGTTTGACGAAGACGATGATGAGATATTGCAGGCGGGTAACGGCGGGTGTAGAGAAAATAAACAAGGTGTGAGAGTAGGGTGAGGAGCAGGATGATTCCCAGAGGGAATGCAATCGCAAAACGAAAATCATCAACGAATTCGAAGTAGTAGCCCATCATGCTAGCTACCAGTAATGATGTCCACGTTTCCTTAACATGACTAATTAATAAAGATCGAGAATTAGATCAAGGAACGTTTATTTTTGAAGATCAGAGCTATATATATACACAGAGATCTAGGTGATGATGATCAGAAATGTTTCGTAATAATTAATGTATCTTGATCATGAATGACCAAAGAAGAATTTGTTTCTACTTCTAATTATCTTAGGAGTACCGGCTTCGTGCAGGAATTAGAGTTGGAGTTTGAAATTTGATCGAATGGGTTTTTAATTATTTTATCACATATATATCTATGTTGATCGGTTAGGAGTTGGAGTCATGTTCCTGATCTCATTATCATGATCTCCTATAATTAAGTAGATATATATATGTATTAGATCATGATAATTAAGTAATGGAATATAAATAATTTTAAAAAAAAACTTAATACTGCAATCTTATTAGAGATCATCAAATGATGAGATCATCAGGATAACAACTAATATATATATATATATATAGCCAGAAGGATTAATATATATATATATGTATGTATGTATATATATATATAATTGGAATATTGTCCTTTATTCAAGGGTACGTACGTACCAATTACCCTATAATTTTGGTTCTAAAATATTCTTAATTTAATATCTTTCTCTTTTGCTAATTTCGAAAATTTCCCATTGTTAATGTATGAGAAATCTTGACACTACTTCAAAGTGATGATAAGAAAGAAAATCTCAACGACACGACACACCCTTTAATTGGGCGAAATTATAGCGAAGGTTTGCTTGTAATTCCATGATTTGCTCTTTTTAAAAAAAATTCCAACTAAGTTGATCGGTTGACTACGCTCCAATTCTCGTTAATATAATTTGAAAAATGATAAGAGTCCGATTTGGGCTCCCCTTTTTGTTGCCCGATTGGACATTATAATTTTTTTGTAGGTCTCTTTTTTACTTAGTGTTTAAAAAAATATTGTTTAATTATATTGTGAATTTTTTTATTTTTTTTAAAATATATATTTTAAAGTGTTAAAAAAATAAGATTAAAAAAAAAAACCATCAAATCGGGCAACAAAAAGGAGATCAGCCCAAATCGGACTCCTAGCACTGGCCAATTAATTTCTTACTACTCAAAGAACCATCAAATAGGAAAAAAAATTGCCCGGTTCATAGAATTCGCCTGCAATTCACGTTTTTTAAATTCTATAATTTCATTAGTTCAATATTCTTTTAGAACAAAGAGATTTTAAAAAGCTTAATTTATGCATACAAATTTCATGCATGTCATCTAATTAGGAAAAAATTAAAATTAAAAATAAAATTTTAAGTTTAACTACAAGAAAAATGCCCTTTTGTAGCGCTAAATTCGTCGCAACAGGTAGCTAAAATCGCTGCAATTAGTCTTTTGATTTCTAATTCATTACATGTTCGTCGTTATTTTTTATTCACTTTTGCTCTAACGCAAGCGACGTCCAAAATCGCTGCAATAAATATTGAAATAACTATTTTTTAGTTGCAAATAGTTCATAGAATCGCTGCAATTGTGTATTGAAGTCATGCCAAACATCGCTGGGAAAAAAGATATAGCAGCGGCATGCAATCGGCGCAATTGCTTCCTTTTTCGGCATTCATCAAACAATGCGGATATGAGTATTGCGCCGCAAAAACTAATTTTGGACGATATGGTGGTCTGTCGCAAAAAAGTATCACATTAGTGGGACTTATTTGCGGCGCCTTATATTCGCCGCAAAATTATTTCCTACGTACTATTGTTCGCCGCAAGAGTTTTATTTAGATTGTGAAACTTTATTTGCAGCACACGTTTTGGGTCTGGTTTTCCTTTTTAGGTACCTAAATTTGTAAGGAAATACGCATCTTCCAGAGGCCATATACACATTTTTCCCATTAAAATGTTACTGACAAATGTAATAAAATAGACATACATATCATTTGTTTAATGTTTCATATGTTGAATTTATTTGAACATAATACTAACATTGTTTTTTTTATATATATAAGAAACATTCATCTTCATTCAAAACATTCATCTTCATTCAAGATTAACAATTACAGACATTTATCAAGTCAAATGGCCTAAGAAAGAAAGTCTGCAATACAATCCCACCACATTTCAATACTTTCAACCCTCCAAGCATTACGTGTAAGTTGATGAGCTGCCCTATTCCCTTCTCAATACACATTATTAAAAGCACAGCTTCCAAAACAAGTTTTCAACATTTGTACCTCAGCAAAAAGGGTCCCGAGAATGGAATCTGCATCCCATGCTGAACATTTAGTGATGCTACAGGAGGTTGACGGCAGCAAACAGGTGCATCAACTCAAGCTTCATGAAGCAACTTTCTGGACTCGAATCCATGATCTGCCATTAAGAGCTAGAAATGAATACGTCGGGTCTCAGATTGGCAAGAAGATGGGACGGATTGAAGAAGTGGATTTGGAGCAGGGGAGCTGGCGTGGGGTGATTTTCTGCGTGTAAGGGTGACTATAGACGTTCGGAAACCTCTGTTAAGGGGGACCAAATTCTCTATGGGGGGACGGCAATTCCTTATGGGTTCGATTCTCCTATGAGAGGCTCACAGATTTTTGCTATTGGTGCGGTTGTTTGGGGCATGGACTGAAGGAGTGTAGTTTGAGGAAGTCTGTTATTTCGGCAGAGGATGAAGTAAGAGAATGAAGAAATGAAGAATATTAGCATTCGTTCTTCACGCTATATATATACTATATAGGCAATTAATTAATGAGTGAATAAATGAACTATATCCCCATATATATATATACACGTATGTATATGGTGCACGGAGTCGGCCTATAAGATAAGCAAAAATGATAGATACAAGCGGCATAGTTCACCAATCCCAGGCGCAAGCATCATGCAGAGTAGCAGATCTCATCATCCTAAATTGTTCAAGCCTGCTCCCCACTTTCCATCGCATCTCTTGCAAAGCACTCATGTAGTGCTCCATCTCTTCCAACTCCATATTCTCATGCACCGCCTCCTCCCACCACAAGTACTCCCCATTGTTCTCCATCTTCTTCCTCTTCACCTCCTCCTCTATCTCCGCTAGCCTCTTTTTCTCCCTTTCCAACTCCTCCTGCGCCTCTGCATATTTTCTGTTCATCAACTCCGCTGCAGCCACATTATTAACGTTGCCGAGGTTTTTATCGTGCAGATCAGACGAACTCGTGTGCGAGAAGGATGAATGATTTCCAGTGAGATAGCGGTCGAGGACAGTTTCAACATCTGGGTGGCCGAAGCAGAACACGTTGTTATGCGGAGAGAACACGATGATGGCCACTTCCGCGCCGCACAAGACACAAAGCTCGCCGGCTTTCTTGAAGAGGCCGGCACGGCGCTTCGAGAAAGTTACCTGTTTTTTGCTTTCCTCCGCCAGTTCCTTGATTTCTATCCTTTGTCGGCCTCTGGTTTTCTTGCCTTCGCTCATCTTCTTCTGTATAACCATGGTGGCAGATCAATACATATGATATTATGATGATCTCCTAGTGATCATAGTCTAACACAGCATATATATATATATATATATA
>QEOT01007726.1:0-37130 GCA_003123785.1 Pterocarya stenoptera | reverse complement strand
GAGCAAGAGAAGAAAGAAGAAGAAGACGAGGAGCCCCCATTAAAAGCACGTCGCGTGGAGGAAGACGACCCGCTTTTAGGCTTCGAAGAGAAGTGCCCGCAGGGGGGTACAGACTCGGTAATCTTCTACACAACGACGCTTCGAGGGGTAAGAAAGACGTTCGAACAATGCCAAAGCATTCGCTTTCTTTTAGAGAGCTTTCGGGTACTATTCTACGAGCGGGATGTGTCGATGCATATGGAGTTCAAGGAAGAGATGTGGAGGCTTTTGGACGGCAAACCACTTCCTCCAAGGCTTTTCATAAGGGGGAGATATATCGGCGGAGCCGAAGAGGTTTTGACGTTGCACGAGCAAGGGAAGTTCCGGCCGCTTTTTCAAGGGGTCCCGATGGATAACTCCAATGGTGCGTGTGAAGGGTGCGCCGGAGTCCGGTTCGTGCTCTGTTTCAACTGCAATGGCAGCCACAGAGTCGTTGACGATGATGGACAGTCGATTAAGTGCGAGGTGTGTAATGAGAATGGCTTAATTATATGCCCCTTTTGCTGCTGAAAAAGCATTTGAGATTGCTATATAATTTCTTGTGTATCTATTACAATCTGAGTGCCTATTTTTGTTTTTATAGTTTCTTTTTCTTTGGGTGTTTTGAACATTCTTTTCATTCATTTGGGGTGCTCTGCTACATTCCTTGAAATATGAACATTCCTTGGCTACATACATGTATTAAATTGAGCGTTTTCATAGCTTTGCCAAGTAGAATTCAAAGAGAAATAAATTGAAATTGAGCATTTGCTTTTCGGAGCAAAAGCAGCTTCCATTGTGTTTTGATAACGCAATGGGAATCTTAGATGGAAATCTTGGAACTGGACACAGATGGAAATCCTCTCTCTCTCTCTCCAGTGTTTTTATCAAAAGATTTGGATAAAACAACAGAGCTCAGATTTGCAAGGAATCAAGCATCGCTGAGCATCACCGTTCATATATCGGCCAGAAAAGTTTCAGGAAATGACAATGGAGATGTCTTTCTAGCTCCACAAGTTGAATGCATTTTCCTGTCTCGTCACAAAATATTTCACACAGNTGGAAATCCTCTCTCTCTCTCTCCAGTGTTTTTATCAAAAGATTTGGATAAAACAACAGAGCTCAGATTTGCAAGGAATCAAGCATCGCTGAGCATCACCGTTCATCTATCGGCCAGAAAAGTTTCAGGAAATGACAATGGAGATGTCTTTCTAGCTCCACAAGTTGAATGCATTTTCCTGTCTCGTCACAAAATATTTCACACGGGGATTCAACGCCAAAATCTCCATAAAATTGGGTTCAAAACCTTTTCAATAGACATTCAGTTCTACGCTACAGATAATCTCGAGTCTGTAACGATGATTATATTTGCTTATAATAATTCAGTGGAAAATAGAAAACCTAATACAAATAAAGAGTTCAATGAATTTGGAGGGCGAATTATACAACATCTGGTCACACAATTGGCATACAGTTTTTATTAACAACAAAATCCGATCCAAACACAAGCAGTCATACTTAATAAGTGGTATGGAATACAAATAAATGCTCCTCATCAATATCACCACATCCCTACCAAATGAAGTTCCAAATCCACTCCTTGTAATCTATTAAATTCCAACCTTCAATTGCTCCAAAGCAAAGGTAAAAGCATAATAAAGAAAATATTGCCCAAACATGATCTGTCGTCCATATCAGTATCTCCTGGGATAGCGATCCATAAACCTGCCAGACGGGCACTCATATGCAAGATGTCCACGTCCACCACAGTTGTGACAGATCATCAAGGGGCCCATGCAATCCCGGCTCATATGACCCAGCTGCTGGCAGTTCCTGCATACAACGTCACGGTAACCACTGCTGCGAACACTACCACTGCGCTCGCCAAAAACGTTGGATTTCGGGCACTGTCTAGCCACATGCCCTGCTACATTGCACAAGTTGCAGATGGGATCGTTTGGGCAATCGCGTGCCAGGTGACCTGTCTTCCTACAATTGTTGCATGCCTTCTCATTTGTACAGTCAACTGCAATATGACCCTGCTTATAACAGTTGTTGCAAAGCCTCAAGTCCCCAGGGGGTAGTGCAGGAGCTGTGCACTCTCTAGCGCGATGTCCAGCCTTACCACAGGTGTGGCAGATGCCCTCATTTGGACAATTACTGGCCATGTGGCCAGGTTCTCGGCAGTTCCAACATAGTGACTTTGTAGTGCATTCAGAAGCAACATGCCTGAACAGACGAATATATCAATAATGAATGAAAGTCACGGTTAAAAGATATAAAAATCAAAAGGGTTAACAACACCATTAGATGAGACAAATTTTCCTCCCATGAGGTCCTGCTCTCCATTAGCTAGAAATACTGAAACTCTTAAGAAGTCCAAGCTCCACTAATGGAGCATCCAAACCTTGGAATTCTTGTTCTCATCCTTTAAGGATCATATCGTTTTTCATAGAGATTGGCCTAACTTATGCTCTTTTTTAGGTAAGTTAATCAACAAAAGAAAAGCTACAAGGGTGCCACCCAAGTACACAGGAAGTATACAAGATATGCACTTAATCAACAAAAGAAAAAAAAGGGCAAGAAAGTCCTGAAAACTAGAAACAGAATAAACATAAGCATTCATCAAAAGATAAAGAGAATAGATCGAGAAAGCCCGTGCCGTCCTCTCACAATCCTAGAAATAGAACTGATATGGTGTTGGTTGCTATTGAAAAAAGTGGCGTTACACCTCAATGGATATGCTTGAAATAATTTTTTTTTTTTAAATGTAGTGTTAGGTCAAAGGCCTCCATTGTTTATTAAGCTGATGAGGGTAGCTGAAAAGACAAGGCAGAGGTTGAGGCAAAAGTGAAGTGGAACAGAAATGGAGCAGCATGGGGCAGAATTTGATGGGGGTGGTGAAAATGGTGGTGTTACTGGTGACAAGATGGAGGTAACACCATATTTGTGTCATGAATTGATTAATGACACTGGCTTAGGCAGTGACGGTGGCAGTGGCTCAAAGGTGAAGATGGAGCAGATGGTGTGCAGATAAAGATAGTGAAGGTGTTGGTAATTTTTGGAAGTAGTGCTGGTATCTAAAATGCAATGCAGGGGCTGCAATAGCTATTTGCCTGTGGTGGTTGACGTAAGGTGAGTTTTGGTTTTCAGTGGTTACATAGGCTGTAACAGCAGCTGCAGAAAGTTGGTTAAGTTAGAGGTGGAGGTGGTAGTGTCAGATGCGGTAACAAAAAGTCTATTAAACTTGCAGATATCAGGTCTACGCGTTTGTAGTGAAAGCATAAACTGGCTAATCTCTAGTTTCGGAATGATGTATACTCTTTGGGAAATCATGAAAAACTAACTAGGACTGTGAAATGAGTAACGCCTTCAAGTACGAACACGAGCTTTAACTTTGATGAACATAATGTTTCAATCAGAAAGCAGTTCAGAAGTTTACTTACCCAGGCAGGCCACAATTGTGACAAATTGCCACATTAGGGCATTCTCTAGCATAGTGACCTGGACGTTTGCAATTCTTACACAGATTGTCGCGGCTGGAAACAAAACCAGATACAGTAAAATTTAAATAGAAAATAATGAAATAGTAAATTCTACATCCAAAATCCAATTTCTATAAGCTCAGTCACCTTTTTCTATTCCCCTATAGAATAGAAAAGCATTAAATCACAAATTCACAATAAATCTTGATATTCTTTATTCTTCCCCTTTTTTTTGTATGAGTTATTTAAGTTTTATCAATGATCAAATGAGGTGTTGCCCAAGTGCCCAGGCCGTACATGAGATACATCTAAGCAAACAAGAAAGCTAAAACAAATAAATATTGATATTCAGCAAAAGAAGCCAATAGGCATATTATTGAATACTAGTGTATGCTCATGAGAGTAAGAACAGGGTGTGTGTGTGGGAGAGAGAGAGAGAGAGAGAGAGAGAGAAATACATTTAAAATATATCATCAAATAAAAGTATGCAATGGGATTCCATTTGAAACATAAACTACTCCGAGTACACATTGCAAATCTGTAAAGATTCAAGGAAGATCCATATGGTTTATAGGAGGTCAACATATGTATAACCCAGCATACAAATTCTAACATTTAAAATCCTTATTTGTGAAGCAAATTTTGGGGAAGGGGAACATTTCTATAGCCTCATGTGTTATCACCTTCACGTGGCCACATGAGTTGAAATTCCTAACCGGAATTGGCACTGGTCTTGAAAATTACAATATTTCCAAACAATAGTTCGAAAACAAAGCAAAAGCACATAATAAGAAAGAAAGTTATAAAATATGAACTTCAAAGGCTTTAAGGATAAATTCAAGTATCAGTCTTGTCAACCCAAACAGGATGACAAGTTCACACCAAGATTGTCTGTAGTGAAGCATAGAGCTTACTTTTTCTTCCCTCGCAGACTAATTATGCAGAAACAATAAATAATTTTTTATAAGTAAAAGAATAAAATAAATAATACATATTCAGAAAACCTGAAACCCCGACGTGAATCTCTCCTGTAAGGTGCATCACGATAGGAAAAGCGATCAGAGCGGATCTTACGATCCAATGGGCTCCGGCTCCGGCTCCTGCTTCTGCTCTGGCTGCCTGAACTCATATTTAATATTCTCCCTAACAACACCTACCACCACTGAACTGCCGAAATTCTAACACCACAACACCACACAGCCGCCGCTTCCTCCCTGTCCACATAACAACCACGCACCCGAGATCATATCCATGTGTCCATACCAAACCCCTTACTTTCAGCTCCAAAATAGTAAACACCAAACCCCAACAGCAAGTAACATATAATTTTCAATAAGAACCATCTCATAGCAACGAACACCACTGCATGCAGCACCCAAACATTGAGAACCCAGTTCCTCAACCACACCCTTCATTAGAAATTCAAGCATCCCTTGCAAACAGTCAACCTTCCCAATTCAACACCAATCCTATATAGATCGACTGGATTCAGACTCAAAACTTCTTGTGAAATTGAAAAGAGAAGAAAGCGAGGAAGAGGGTGGGACAAGTTCCTTGGTTGACACAAGGGAGAGAATTTTCGAAGGTATGCATCACCATGGTTTTAGAAACTGGGCCATTGACAGACCAAGAGAAGTGAGAGGATGATGACTACAAGTAATTTAATTCACACAAATTGGCATAAACTCATTCAAATTGGCAGATTTTACTAAAAACCTGGAAAATTTTCAAATAAACTATTAAACTTATATAATCCTTATCTTAAAAGCATAAACAAACAAAAAATGTCCCAAATTTCACAATTCCCAACTATCATCAGACAGGCTGCCATCACTAAAACACAATTTCTAAGCACAAAGTAGACTAGCGGCAACAATGACAACAACAATCGACATAGAAAGAACCGCCATCAACAACAACCAACACCTAATCTCAAGTTTATGAAATATAAAGAGCAAGAGGAATGATAAATAAATGAAGGAGTGAACCGAAATGGGGACAAATTTTGAATGAAAAAGAAAAGAAAATGTTACCCAATATGGCAAATAGCTCACGGAGATATCAGAAAGCAGATAGCCTCAAATAACTGAGACCGACCTCTTCAAGACCGGTGGGCTTCTGGTACGGTGGACGATTGGATATCGGCAACTTAGCCGCTTAATTAGGGTTTCCTCACTGTGAGCGAACAGATCGGAGCTTGAGTTCTGGGACTGCTACGGCTGGGGGTAGTCTTGTCTTGCGGGTGTCTTTGCTTTTCTTTCTAACGACGTCGTGTGATTATTGCTTTGCTCGACAACACATTAAGACCATTGATTCCAATTTTGTGGTCTCATCATACTTAACTTTTTTACAAGTCAATCTCTTTTGGATCGAGAAATAGTTGAGAGAGATCATCCCTTTATATTAGAGTGGCTGACTGAATCAATGTTTTGAATACCGTACTGAATGTTATATCGGTGAAAGTATTAGAACAAAATATTTCAATACCAATACCATTTCGTGTACTATTTTGGGATAGTCGATATATAAATAAATTATATATATAAATATATATAAATTATATTTCAAAATAATAGTCTATATATGAATAAATTATATATAAATACATAGATATATAAATTATAAATAGTCTAGTTTGAATTGTGAGTTAAAAAATAAACTTGTAGTTTAAAAAAATAAAAAATAAAATAAAATAAGGGTCGAAATATCAACCGGTACATAGGTCGGTACAGACTGAAATATCGACCGATACGGCCGGTATTTCTGCTGATACGAAACAGGCAGTGTACCTGTACCGGTACGAAAAATACCGACCATACCAGCCAGTACGATACAAAATTCAAAACACTGGACTGAACACCTTAAATCAGAAAAAATCAAATTAAATTTAATGAAAATCTACAAAAGAGATCAATGAAAAAAATGATGTTATTTTTCACCTTGAATCATGTTATCCTTAGTCTGTCATTATTTTAAATGATTTAATATGTCAATGTTAAAATATGTCACATCAACGAGTCTGTTTAAATATGCCAAGATTTATAATCAAGAATAGTATTTATCTAATAAAAAATGTCTTAATTGCAAGCTATCAAAGTCGATGGATTACATGAAAACTATAAGGAGTCTCTACGGTGTGGGCCCTCACCCTGGCTAAGAAAAGAGCTCACACGAATTGATCGATCCCGGCAACAATGAATTTGATACTGTATAAGAATTCGAACGTTTGAATTGGATTTTAAACTTTACAAGGAGGAATAGTTTATAAATCCAGGAACTTAGCACTGTGAACAGAGTCATTTATATAACCCAATCAGAAATGGGAGATTGACCATTTAGAAAAAGAACAGAGAAAAGAAAGAGCCACGCAGCTCCAAAACGAGGGAGAGGCTTCCATTTCCTTGCTTTACAATTAGTACTGAAAGCACCACCATTAAGAAAAGAAAAACATCAAAAAGAAAAATGGACTTTTCGTTTCCAGACCATTAACCTAAACAGCCACTATAAGAAAAACAGGCAGAACATATGGTTAGTATGCTAAAACTTTCTACATTTTAAAACAAGTCCCTTATGTATCTCCCGACGTGGTTGCTTGTATATCACCTGTTTCCTCGGCCACCGGAGATTCAGCCATCGGGTGCAAGAACCGGGTGTAATGGAACTCAATTTGTAGCCTGTGATACAAGGTTGCTGATCCCATCAAGCCCTTCTTGATATCAACCTCTAATTCCCTTATGGGTATTGCGGCCAAGAAGCTCTTAATATACTCCCTGCATGATTCCTTACCCCTACAAATTACCTCTTCTTTCTCACCGTTCTCTGACTCATTTGATTGGACTAGTAGAGTCCCTTCAGCTGAAGTTTCCTGGCCGTTTTTAGGTTGCACCTTATCACTAGTTGGATTTTCATCCGATGCTTGACCCTCATTTGATAATCGTACAATAGTTGTGTCTTTATCAAATTTGAGGATGTATGCCTCGTTGCATCCTTCATAAAGCCTCTCCCCCAACGTGTCGATGATATAGTAAGCATCCTCCTCCACCTTTAGGACAAAGAAGTGGTCATTCCAACATACAATGAAGACCAAAGGTTCATCATTGCTCGAGCAGTTTGATGCAGCAAGGCTGATCTCATCCCAAATGTTGTCGAAGGACATGGCACCATGTAGGAAGTCAAAATCCTCCTCTGCCAGTCCAGCATGGAAGAATCCAATAAAGGACTTCTCCGGAACTACAGAGAGTGGACGGATTTTAGCTTGGAGAATGGTCTCAAGATCGAAGTGTTTGTCAGGAAACTGTTCTATGTAGGCCTCGTTCTCACAAAGATTTCTCCATTCTAATGATCCGTCTCTAATTAGCCTGTCAAACTCAGATTTGATGGGAGTCTCATCTTGGTTGGAATGCAACCAATCAGCAACAACTGCGACCAGAGCTGTACATGCACTCTCCCCAGCAGCACGTTCACTCCTCTGATCAATTGTCGCAAAAAAGACTTGAGTTTGGAGCTTCAATTGTCTGTCACGACAGGTTACTTCCTTGCACTCCCAACTACCTATGGCAAATTTGTCATCCCCAAATTCAGATATCGATGATCCATCAGAACTGAAACCTTCTTTCTTATGCCACTGCCAGAAACATTTTCGTCAGTAGGACAAAAACCTTCACATACTTTTATTTTATTTAAAGTGGAAAAAAGAAAAGAACAACAGTGACAATAAACATGGGGTACTAGTGGACAGAAGAGTTAAGCAAAAGGTTTGATACATACCCCAGAACTGGACTCGTCAGAGGAGCTAAGTTGCCTACGATCATGATCGATATCATCCCCACCTTCCTCTTCGTAATGCTTTTTTAGAAGAGGCTCCCCCTTGGCTTTATGAGACCTGAAGCTTAGTTTTCTCTTCTTCCAAGAAAGGATATTCCGCTTTGAATTTAGTTGCAAGTTTTGCTTGGAAATTGATGGATGTGAACTCTCAAGATGATAGCATCCAACATCCAATTTACTGTTGCTGTAGTAGATCCAGACTTCATCTTGGCCATTGTTTATCGCATTGGAGTATGATAATCCTCTGGCACCAGCACAGTTTGCAGAGGCCAGTGTTTCATAACTGAATGGCTGGATATTAGAATCATCCTTACTCTCTTCTGATTGCTCCTTGGCATCACCATCATCAGGTGAATCTCCATAAAAGGGATAATTGCACTCAGGATCTGTGCTTCTGTCAGAGCACCTGCCATCACTGCTTTCTTCTTCAGGGCTTGCCTTCTTTGCTCTTCCGGATGAGACATAATCTGTAAACGTTTTCATTTTTCTCAAACCAGCTTTAAGAGCCGAAAACTCATCTTTCTCAGATGAGTGAGTTTCTGCATAACAGGGTGACAGTGGAAGGCACACTATTGATTTCTGCACCGTCTCCGAAGGTTCTAGAGCAGTTATCCATTCCAATAAACTGAGAGATAACTGCATTATGGATGAACTTGGGATGATATAAACAAATTTTCCATTAACAAACATCAAGGAAAGAGATCAACAATAAGAGAAAAGCATACAGAAATCACACTAAAAAATTTGTACAGGCACTCACACAGAGTGAGGGACCGGTTTCAGTAGCGCAGCCAGGGACTTTAACAGAAACATTTATTTGAATCTCTCTTCTGTCGGCTGCAAAAGCATGTTCTGCTAAGTTCAATGATGCAGTTCCAACAACAGGATTCTTGTTCCGGGACCCTTCCTTCATACCCTAACAATCGGGAAAAAAAAGTATCAGCGGCATACCAGTTAATCAATGAGAGAAAAGATTGAAGCTCCAGAAGCAACATTATAAATTGGACATATATAGCCCTTAAATTGGTCGAGACAAATTTCAAAATTCAATTAAAAAGTGGAATACTGTAGAATTCATGGCAAGCCTCAGATCAAGCCACAAATTTTGAAATAACACCTATGCATGATACTAATCTCAATAGGGCTCTGGTAAGATATGATGATGATAAAGCATGTCCAAGTTGCTAGCACCCTTTTCCTTAGATAATGTTAAAGAGTCTAAATCAACAAAACTGACACATTTTGGAGCAGAGAATATACCGGCTTATATTATTCATAGATGCGTGTCAACATCTGGATGAAAGTAACGTCTACTGACCCAGATGGAAAACAGTGACCACAGATCTCAGCGCTGATAGTTTAAAAAAAATGCTACAGAAATTTCAAACTCCAAAAGGATCACAATAAAGGCAGCACCAAAATCGCATACACGCATCCATTTAAATGACAGGTAAAAGTCCACAAACTAAAAATATAATAAAAGAAAATGTATGCACGATCACAGCTATCCAAACTCAAAATTTTCAATTCCACCGGCGGCCAACCCGCCGCCGGGGGGGGGCCGGCCACGACAAAAAATAAACCCCTATAAAAGAACGAAACCATTATTATGAATTAATCCCAAAAAATCTAAAGGGGAAAAAGGATTGATAACTAAAAAAGAAAAAAAAAATTATAAAAAGACGACAAACTTACATTGAGCACTGAAAATGAGACCTCCCATGGAAAAAACACACCCTCCTTGTAGGACGAGAAACTACACAAACTCCGAAACCCCTCGTTCCACTCCACCACCCCATCATCTCCAACACCTACTTCTTTGGTGAAATTTCTCTTTACTGAACGTCTCAACGAGCTCAAAGCTCCCTTCTGACCTTTCCACTTAATCTCACACACCAATGCCTTTTCTCCCTCGGATTGAGCTAAACATAGACCTTCGATCCGGTGAATGAAAATTATGGCTTCGAATTTCCTCGATGGCAACGGGGGCCGTGATGGCCACCGTATCAGCTTTACGACCATTGGCTAAGACGATGAAAGCCAAAGATTTTGTGGTATTTGAGCAAGTGGGTATTGGAATTATAGAAAAGACAACAAAGATTTGTAAAGATAAGAGAGTCTGAGAAATTTGAGGAAACGGATACTGAACATGCAGCGGATAAAGATAACAATAAAAATAAAATAGTCCTTGTGATACGGTTTGAATTTAGAAATGAACAGGGGATGAAAGGGGTTGGAGTTTTCGGGGTTTGGTAGAGAAACCGTTAATGGAGATAATGACAACTAGATTTCAGAGTTTGAAGGGAGATTCAAGGAGAGAATGAAGGGTGAAAAGCTAGCAATATATATATTATTGGAAATGCCGTTTGTCATACAGAAACCGCGCGAGAGAGAGAGAGAGAGAGAGGGAGGGGCCGGCACTGCAATTTACCTAAGATCCAACGTCTCTCTTTCCAGTTTCCACCTACGCAATGGTTTTAGCGAATATGCCCTTGCATTCTTGTTTATTTCACTGTGAACTTGTCAACTCTCTCTCTCTCTCTCTCTCTCTCTTTCCGTGTTTCTTGGATTTTCTTTACTCTTTTAAAACTCTTATCTAGTTATCTTTAAACGTGTATTTATCGCATAAGGATAATGATAAAACATTATCATTAATATATTTTTCAATTATTATAAATAAATATTAGTTTTACAAAACTACTATGGTTTTTTATACAACTGTAAAATAATTGTAAAACTCTTCAAACTTCAAAATATGATTAAAAGGTTCATGCTTTTTAAAGTTGGAAAATGACTTTCATTATTCTTTAAAGTTTATCTACGAGTTACAATAATAAAATGTTTAATTTTTAATTGATGGCAAAGATATCTAAAATAATAATAATAATAATAATAATAATAATAATAATAATAAGAATAAGAATAAGAATAATAATAAGGTGCACACTCATATGTGGATATTATGTTAAAGCCTATGTTTCGGTATTAGCAAATAATGCAACAAATGAACAATGAAAAAGCAATTAATATCAATGAAAAGAGTGTCGCTATTCTTTATTTTTCAAAGTGTGACTAAATGATTAGATAGAAAATATGAATGTGAAGTTGCTTCACGCAGTCGTGCAATTCTCATGCCATGCATGTCTTCTTTGAAATATGAGGAGGAAAAACAAAATGGGAGTAAACAAATAAAAAATTATTTTTTAATAATAAATCTCATTTTTTAATATTTTTTTTATGTAGATCTCAGATTCATACACTTTCTTTAAAAGAATGACACTAAGCTTACACATCCTAAAGTTACAAATATTATTTCTAAAAAATAATAAAAACGCTGGTCATATATGGATGGCTTGCATGGTTTTTTTATCTTATTAATTCATGTGACCAAGTGATCTTAAGACCCCAAATGGACCAATTTCCTTGATATATATTCATACATACAGCCAAAATGGTTATTTTTTTAACAACATCATATTAAATCAACATTTTTGTCATGCATACCAAATTTCACTCTAATCGAAATATTTTTTATTTACCATCCAATAAATCATTAAGTATATTCTAAAAACCTAAAGAAATTGGTGGATGTGAACAGAATTAATATAATATAACAGAAATTAAATCATGAAGGATTTACAGATAAAATGGTTCTTTTTGTATGATAGGAGGTGGAAAACATGCAAATCCAAGCTATTGGTATCTCAAAAGTTTTGAAGTAGGTATTTCAAAGCATTTAGTCAATAGAAAGATATTGCTGACTTCCTGTACACATAATCAGATTTCACTCACGTCTATATTAAAATTGTCAAATATCGACAACTTTCGTGCTCCATTCACTTTAAAGCTGTAAACCCTATCATTGACTTTTTATATATATATAGAAAAAATATATTTACAATTGTGTATTGTGTAATTACTATGTAATCATTTTTAAAAAAATAAATAAAATATAAGACTCATAGGAAAAAATTAATTAATTTTTTAATAATAAACCTCACTTTTTTTCAAAACGATTATGCAGCATTTACGTACTTAACGGTTGTATATAAAATTACTCATATTTATATATTGATCGATGTCCAAATTTGTTCATCTCAAAACTAATTAAGCTATTATAGTTTACCATAATCCAATCTCAAATAAGCTGAATTTTTTTAGCAAATATTTATTATTATTATTATTGTTGTTGTTATTATTATATACAGGGATGACGAAAAATAACTTATTGGGTGTTGCTAAATGGCAAAATCAATAAAAAGTTATTGGGTTTTTTTTTTAAATAAAAGAAAATGACGTGATAGTGACACGTGTCTACGCCATTTCAGCACATAACGGGGGACGGACATTTTTGTTTGGTGAAGTTAGCATTTTCCATGCAAAAACTCCATACCTAAAAGAAGTAAACATCATTCCTAAATTTGTCCAGCAAAATTAGTGGAAATATTGATCAAACAGAAAAAACCAACCCTAAATTAGGCATTGCCTAAATTTGTTAGGGGAAAGAGTCCTGTTTGACCTTCAACCATAAAACAGAAAGGACCCAAGAAGAGGAGAAACAAAGACTTGGTCATTGCATATCTTCTTGAAATGTGTAACCATGACACTTGTATGTGTGTTAAATGCTCAAGACTGACGTCTTTATCACCACACACGTTCACAATGTTCAATCATTTAACTCTCTGTTCTTCTGTTTTATTTTTTATTATTTTAAGAAAAATATAATCGTTCATTCATTTATCAAAAAAAGTTTGCGTTCATAATCAAATACATACAGGAATATTTTCACATCAACGATTTGGAATTCTATCAATACATTGTTGGATTTGACTGGACTTCATTGATATTGATATTTTTTATAGACAAACATTTAAGAGATAACATTATTCTTAAATAGAGATTCAACCTCACATTTTATAAAAATTAAAAAATGAGAAATCAACTTCTAAGGACACAACCGTTCAAGAGATGAATTCTTTTTTATTTTTACTATACAATAAGAAAATAAAGAATGAAAAACGATATATATTACAATTTGGATCGGTAGACTTTCACGACGCGTGAAGATAACAAGTTGGTTTCTTTTAAACTACAAAAGTCAGATTTGAAAGATTTGGTGACCGCGATTCTAGTAATCCGATGCTTCTGATAAGAAAAATTGTCGGAAAAGATGGTGCATGAGAACCACGTACAATTATGAGCGGCCTGAGAATATTTTTGTGCTACACGTGTCTCTCAACACTTGTCAAAAAATTATAAATCTGACTTTTTCAACTGAAGAAAAATAAACTAAGAGATTAAGAAAGGAGAGAGAGAGGAGGAAGCGAAGCCTCTTCTTCCTCCAATGAAAGTCAGATGTGAGATTTTATTTTATTTTATTTTTTCTTATTTGAGTGAGAGAGAGGGTTACGGAAGGAGAGGGAGAGAAAGATTTCTTCTGTTTTATGGTACTCTGCTCTGTCATCTCTATCAAGTTGGCAAACAAGTGGAAAGTACAATAATCAGTGATACGTTTCGATTGCCACTAATTAATGGCTCATTAAATCATGGGTAGGTGATGTAGATTGTAGAATACAATCACATCATGATTTTATATAAGTAAGGTTAGATATAATAATTTTTAAGTCAGCAAAATTCTTTCATAAAAATCACTTATATGGCTCATGTCTTTTATAAAAATTAGTGGACTTTACTATTAGAAATAATAATTTTCTTTTACACTTTTTCATAATTGAATCTATATTTAAAATTTGTATAAATCATTATTTTTTTATAGATTAAGTTAAGAGAAATGCTACATCCTCAAAAGAAAATTATAAAATAAATTTATAAATTGACTTGACTTTATATGATACGTTAAATCTATTTTATAGTAAAAATAATTTTTTTATAAAAGATTTGTACGAAATTTGTATATTTGAACTTTTATATATATATATGTCATTTATTTTTAATTAATTATAATCCACTTTACCAAATTTTAAAAAAATAAAAATAAGGAATAAAATACAGAGATCGTGAACCGACTATTCTGCATAATGATGCCCAACAAGGCTACAACCGACCAAACCCACCAGGCTTCAAATTTTGGTGGTACGTGTTTATTTTTTTTCCCCTTTTCTTACACAAAGCCAAATCTTACGTATATAATCACATAAAGAATAAAGATGTTTTAATGTTTTTTTCCTTTTTCTTTTCTCTTGGGTTGGAATATTTTGGATATTTGAAGCTTGGGAAATTGACCCAAAATCTCTAGGTCTTTAATCTTCATCCACGTTACCGGATCATGACCCAAAATTTTTATTTTAATTAAATCAGGATATGATTTTGATCGTCTACCAAATTCGTTCCTACGTCTAATGGGTCAGTGTAGCTTACTTTTTGATGTGTTTTTAAAACTTTTTTTGTATAGATTTTTTAATAATTTTTAATATTTTAAAAAAATAAAATAAATTTAGAATATTATTAAAAAACACTTTCTTAATCAGAAAGTAAAAAAAAAAATCATTAAAAAATACTTCCTTAATCATGAAGTAAAATAAAAAATATTAAATTTTTTTATTATTTTACTTCATAATTAAGGAAGTATTTTTTAATAATATTATGAATTTATTTTATTTTTTTAAAATATTTAAAATTATTAAAAAAATTTATATAAAAAAAACTTTAAAAAAACACATTAAAAATCAAGCCTACACCCCCAGCAGAGCATGTAGCATTTTTCATGTCTAATTGGTTATCTCTATTTTTTTTATTTTATTATTAATTTGTCTTTCTTAGACTATGATTAACGTGACATGTGGAAGTGCTAGCTATAAAATGTTATCCACATAGATAATTATAAAAAAAACATTTTATAAACTGTATTAATAATTTAGGATGCTTTTAGATTGTACATGAATGACAAAAAAGGGTGGTAGCGTATGGTGCAAAATATATATATATATTTTTTTTAAAACAAAAAGTGGGTTTGGGGGGGTGGGGGGAAGAAACTGAGTGGACCCTTTGGTTCAACTTTACTAAATTTCTCACACAAAGTGGGGAAGCAATGAATAAAAAAATGGCAAATCTACCACACATTGATAAAATGTAATGTGCCCCAACAAGACCATCATTTCGAGTTGACAACGAAACAAGCTTTTAGGCATTCGAAATTGATCAAAGCTACCGTTGTGGTGGAGACTCGAGAGTTGTTTCTTTTCTTTTTTCAACTTTTTCGACCTTTCTTGGAAAACAAACATTGCAAAGTTGACATTGGGCTTCACTTGCTCGACTTTGAAAACAATTGGGAGGGGAACAATTAATCGGATTTGCACATAATATAGGTACTTTTCAGCCGCCCATTGCTTTTGCTCCAGACCAATAGGGTGCATTTATTTCAGGAAAGAAACATATAAATTGGACAAAAAAGAAAGGAAAACCTTTGACTTTAACCCTTACACATTGTATCCACCATATCCTATCCAGTTGGATTAGGTATCTAATACAAATTATATGATACAGAAACCAATAGGTCAAAGGTCAACCAACTTTGTGTTGCCCATATTAGAATTGCATTTCAACCCATCATCACACCTGTGGAAACTGTTGTGCATCATTAAAAAAGTCAAAAGCTTCATCCTACATAGCATTTGGAGGTACAGATTGATTGCATTCATGGAGTCCTAGCTTCAGCTGTTCAGTAAGTCAAAAATGGAAACAATGAACAAGTGAGCAAATCCATGGTCCCAAAAGACTAGTGGACTCAACTAACAGCATTGATATGTAAATAACTTGAGAATTGAAGGACACTATATATAGCCTGGTCCATCCATGGCGTTAGAGTAGAATCCCCCTCAATTGTCTTACAAAACTATTTCTTTTAAATATAGCCTGCACCACTTGACAAATAGGACACATGACTAATTTGGACATTGAAACCACTTTTATCTTAACTATCTTTGGCCAACTTGTTTTCATTAATGAATGTGCCAACTGATTTGAACCAACGCATGAGATTCCGGTGATCCTTCACATAAAGCCATGCTTGAAGAAAAGGAAAGAGATCCTCATTTATTCCTCGCTCTTCTATGTAACTGTGAAGTGCATCTCGCATCCTTTCGTCAAGGTCTCTGTCAATATTAACAAACATTTCAGGCCAAACATAGATAAATTTGACAACACGTGGGGATACTAATTTGACAGAAAACTCAACCAAAACGAAGATATTTGATGTTAGAACATGCAAGGACCATGAATTGTACAAGACCAACCATTTCACAGATCCCTTTGAGCCACTTCAATGAAATAGAAAATGAAAAATGTTTTTTTTCAAAAAGAAAATGAAGAATGTTAAATCAAGCAAGCATGCATAATTCATATGTTAGTCGAAACATACATCATATTATTTCTTTACCATTTGTGTTACATTTATAGCAACTCCACACTGAATATGGTCATATCTCATAGCTTCGAAAACCAAGAGAGAACAATGGAGGAGCTTAAACTTTTTTTCTGATAGGTATTTCACATGTATACTTGGGCTTTGCCTATTATTATGAATAAAACTTCTTGATTACTTATCAAAAAAAAACATATGCAATAAGTGTATGGTTTGCTTCTTGAAATATTCATGCCACATGGTTATACAAGACTTTCTGATCATACACTTTTTTTAGACCCTTTTATCTTGCAGGCTTAATGGGCCTTTTGGTCTATCTTTTGGGAACATCCTTTCTGGAAGAGATTGACCCCCTTTAGGCCTCCTTAAAAGATAATCCCAACTCCAAAAGAAATATATTTTTCAGACACATCTCAACAATGTTGCCACCAAATGAAAAGAGAGCCTGTTTCCCATGTTTTGAAAAAATTTAGACACTGTTCTCAACCAAAATCAGTTTTATTAAGCAACTGCTAAACATGATAATAATTCTTCCCAATGAACTCTTAACTCAACTGACACCCCCTCCACCGGACTCATGTATAACTTATCTTAAAAAAGAAAAGTAACAATACTTTCTGTTGAGTTTCTAGAACAAAATTCCAGGTCTATCCTCTTTTAAAGCAAACGCAGTTTCAAGTCTTTATCTGTCCTTTCATAGCTCACTACTAGCCACCCTACAAACATCACCATTGCTGCAAAAGATGGACAAATTTTAGCGATCAAGGGAAATTAAAGAGATGTCCCCCATTTTGCTCATAAGTTGAAGAAGATTTTATTCAAGAAGACAAATGGCATAGCCCAAGTACACCCTCCCAAGTCTTATAGTCATATTTTGCACCATTAAGTGATACGTTCCTTCAATCCCTCATCCTAACAAGGTATCTTCGCTCCATTTACCCTCTTCCTCGAGCTCAATCCAATTTAAAAATATAAACTATACTTACCCAAGACAAAAACTAACTAACGAGTCCTTAACTTCATTTGAACCTCAAGAACATAGTCCTGGACCCATAGGGCCTTGTTACCAACAGTAGCTAACGGCAAATCTTACTTTTTGGAAACAAATCAAATAAACATATAACAAACATGAAACTCAAAGAGTTAAGGCAATCTATACAAGGGAACCTATCTAGAATAGGCTCCACAAAATATCTGTTTGGACATCATGCATATGACTAGTATCAATTCAGTTGCATACAATTTCTTAAGCATTGTTAATATGATCGCTCAAGCCTCTAGAGAACTTCCTCACTGAATTGGTTAAAATCAACAGATTCTCCATACCGATGTGAAGGAATCACTCCCTGCTCTCAAGTAAGAGAGTTTTAAGTTGAAACTGCTATACTGCACCATTGAAAACATTACACTGCCTTCGGCTCTCCCACCCAAAAATAACCCCAGATAATTCTATCGCTAAATTTTAATTATGTAGACTCATCTTAATTAAAAGAAGTTTCGCTTCTAGTACTTGTCATTTTAAAAAGATCCTATCATGAGAATGCCAACAAGGTAAATTGCTCCATATATATATAAATATATATATATATTAAAAAAATAAAAAAAAAAAGAAGCACAGATTGAAAAAGGGATGAGTTTTTACTCACTCGAAAACAGGCCCATTGTACTGAGACGGAAGGATGAGGAACCCTGAGCTCTCAGCCTTGGTCCGCATCGAAATGGAGTGAATTCCCAATGCGTCTGGATACAACCCGCACAGAAGGTGCAAAGAATCCTGCTGCCCTGGCTTCGACACGTCCACGTGAAGAAACAACTGATTAATGCTATCATCCCCATCATCTTCGCCAGCGCCACCGGGGATTATATTAGCCAATCGCATCACGGAAATGCTAATTTCTTCGTGGTCGCCATAGCTCCGCTTGAGGACAGGGCCACTGCCGTCCAGCGCGCCTTTCACGATAGTGAACGGCGAGGGAGGGCTCACCTTCTGTGTCGCAAATTTCAGATTTCACAACAATTAAAACCAGTCCACGTAACCTACATAAACTCAACTAACATTTCATTGTATCCATATAGAAATGGGTTTTAAAAAGAAGGAACGCCACATCTCTAAAACCCTACTAAAGCCTCTTTCTAAATCTCTACCCTGACAAAGGGTCTATGACTCTATATGTATGTAAATATAATTGAGCGAGATTGAGAGGGTTTATTACAGTGGGAGGGGACATCTTGGAGACTTCCAGGTAGTGATCTTTGAGGGAGCGGAGGAGCATGGAGTTGACGGCGGAGGAGACGTTGGTTGAGTGACGGCAAGCTATTGTGCGCCATGGGTGGTGAAGTACACTGCCGGTTGCGGCCGCCAGTACTTTCCTCCACATTGCCCGTAAACTGTTCGGTGTCTTGCTGCACACAGAATGGAGTTCGGAGCTTCCCCAGTCGCAAAATAAATAGTGTCCCAAGCAGGAGCGGCTCAAGCTCGAAGGGTATCAAGGTAAGAGCACTCTCAATGGCTCTTGTAAAATATAATTTTTTGTATAATATAGAGAAAATTGGTTAAAAATAACTTCTAATAGATTTTGTATCTTTTTTTTTATTTTACATTTTATAATAGTATTTTTCTATATGTAGAGAATACTAGTCATTTTCTAAAATATTTTTAATTACTTTCTCTCTTATTTGATAGTTGTTTGGTGTTATGAGTTTCATTTGAAATGAATTAAAAAAATAAATATTTAAATGATATAGAAAAAAATAGATAAGCTGATGTATGGTATACTGTAAAAGTCAGTATGTAAAATAAAAAAAATAAGTTTTAGTGATGTATTTTAAAAAATAAAATACATAAACCATTGGGAGTGCTCTAAGGCCACCTGCCAAGGCTCCACCGATCCAGTTAAGAAAATTAAGGTCCTGTTTGTTTACATAAAACTACTATCTCAATCTCATCTTAATTGTTACAATTTTTTCAAATTTTCATATAAAAATATAATAAATAATTTAATTTTTTCAAATCCCAACATAAAAATAATACGAAAAAATATATTTTACCAATATTTTATTTAACGACTATTCAAAATATCTCATCTCATCGAAACTGTGTATCCAAGCGGGGCTTAAAGAGGAATCATATTTACAGTAATTTTTTAAAAAAAATAAAAAAGAAGATAAATCTGATATTTATATAAAAAAATTTATTTTTTTAATAATAGATCTTTTATTTTTTAAAAAGTGCATGCGAAATATACACTCTAATATGTACTATATAGCATTAGCCTTAGTAAAAACAGAGTAATGCTAAATTGCGAACGAGTACACTTTTGAAATATAAGATTTATTGTTAAAAAATAATTTTTTTCATATTAATTTCGTATTTACCTTCTTTTTTTTTTTTTTGGGTAAAGAGTTAATAGACTTTGTACATCCTACATGTATGCAAATATTCTCATACAAAATAAAAGGTATTGTCAGAGAAACTAAAGAGTCCCCTAAAAAAAATTAGTATCATAAAAATCATTATTATTTTTTTAAATATATAACCTTAAAAAAACGTAAAGACTGTAAATTTAAAAATAGAAAAAGTTAAAACAAAAAAGACAGTAAAAATCTTACTCATAAGAAAAAATATCGAAAAGTAAAAGAAAAAAGTTGACAAAAATGGTAATGACAGAAGAGGGCAAAAAATTTAGCTAAAAAAACTTTAGAATAAAAAAATTATTAGAAAACATGGGTACGGTTTTGGAGGTTCCCTTGATGAAATGGCAAGGAAAGAAAGATACAGTTTGAACTTTAAATTTCTGTGACCTTTCGTTAGGCTTCAGGGGAAGCTTTTATGCACCACGAGCACGTGCACAGATGTTATTCTACACCCAGCTTTTATGAAATGTATGTACGTACTTATTAACCACCACTTCATGGACAATACTAATACAGTAACAATCCTTGCAGTCGCCTGTAAAATTCTTGCCTCTTCCCACTTCAATCAACCAGCAAATTGCCTCTTTCCATTGATTGATATAAGCATATTAAAACTCAAAAATAAAAATAAAAATATGGCCACATAAAGTAGCCTCGTCACATATTCGGCCAAGAGAAGTCATATTGAGAACAAATCTGTTTCCTTAAACAGATTCAGGCCCTTCTCTATTTATGTTACAAATAAGAGTACACATCACCATCAAAGGCATAGATAGTTGCCAACCTCAAAATCCTATGGAAGACTAACTAGGAACGATACAAAATTGTGAATACTTAATGAATCTGCATCGCAACCATGCATACAAGAACAATTGTGTGCGGGCAGAGAGCATCATCAGATTTTGCAACTTACCAGGCTCATTTATCTTTTGCCAGCACCAATCAAATCCAGGTGACCAACAGAAACACCACTCTCTAGCTGTTGACCTTTTACCATTATATAATTATTCGCCCATCAGTTGCAACTGTAGCCCCTGACAAGGAAACCAGTCGTCTGTAATGGTCCCTGCATTTACTTCTTCCGAGGCTTGTTGCGATTAACTCGGATAATTTTTCTACCAGACTTGTCCCCACCACCAGCACCCACTGAGAAGCTCCCTCCTAAACTGTTTGTAGCCTGAAATGGAGGCTGGTTCTGTGAGGTGACTGAACTCTGTTGGGCTCCTCCATATTGAAATGGATTATTGGGTGCTGATGGAGTTGTAGAACCAAACACAAAGCTGGATTGAGGAGGTGAGACGAGAGGTTGACCAAATACTGGAAATGTAGGCGTGGGTGCTTGAAAGGTATCCTCCGCCATGCTGTCCTCCATATTCATTTGATCATTATTTCCTGAGGAAGCTGAATTAAATGCAAAGCCTGAATTAGGGTTACCAAAGACAGGCTGTGATGAGGGAGCAGCCATAGCCGAAGTGAATGAGAAAGTGGGGCCAGATGATGCACCAATAGACGATCCAAATACAACGGGTGCACTGCCTGTAACAGAAGCAGAAGGTGTAGATGCCGCAAATGCAGTAGATGCTGCAAATGAAAACCCAGTCGAAGGAGATGTAGCTGCTGCAGCAGCTGTGAAGGGAAACACTGTTGAGGATGATTTAGCAGCAGCAGAAGCTGTAGATGCTACAAAAGAAAACCCAGTCGAGGGTGATGTAGTAGCAGGAACAGAAGCTGTAGATGCTGGGAAGGAAAACACAGATGAGGGTAACGTAGTTGCAGGAACAGAAGCTGTAGATGCTGGGAAGGAAAAGCCAGTTGAGGGGGTTGTAGTTGCAGCAACAGAAGCTGTAGATGCTGAGCAGGACGAACCGGCTGAGGCGGATATAGAGTTAATTGCTGAACCAAAAATAGGAGGCTTTGCAGGCGGCCAACTGGAACCAAACAAGCTTGAAGTAGAACCATCTATGGCACTACTGGAGTTTGCCTCAGGAGAGGAAGCAGAACCTGAACTGAAAAGTTTAGCAGTAGTAGAAGCAGAAAACAGGGAACTACCAGAAGAGAAAGCTGTATTCCCAGCCAATCCAAACGAGGGCGCAGATGAACTGAATTGCACGGGCATGCTGTTGGTAAGAGATGAAACCCCTGTCCCAGCAAGTGATGCCTTTGCACTTTGCACAGATTCACTGCCAGTGCCAAAAACAGAAGAACCTGACTGATTATTAGCTGTTGAAGTAGCGGCTGCAGCACCAAAAGAAAAAATGCTACTCCCTGAACTGGCATTTGCAGCAGACGTGCCAACAAAGGGAGAGCTCTTGAGATTGCCAAAGCTGGTCTCTGGCCTCGTCTTGGCTGCTTCTGATTCTACTCCAGAAGTATCTGTTACTGGTGACGCTGAAGTTAATGGACCAGTGGATCCGAATTTAAAAATAGGAGTTGCCGAAAATGAAGGTGCTGCTACAGCCGAGGTAGAAAGACTGACACTGCCATTAATGGATGTTAAGGCAGTGGTGGGGGCTGTGGCGCTGCTGTTGCTGCCGCTGGTGGGAGTAACAGTGAGTGTAGAGCTATTGGATGGATTCTGACTGAAAACATTATTAAAAACAAGAGGTGGAACAGGGTAAGAGAATGAAGAAGGGCTTGAGGCAAGAGACCCATTATTTAAGGAAGAATTATTGGCAGTGACATTGGCACCAATACTAGAAGTAGCCGTTGGTGATGATGCAGCAGATGGAAGTGCAATTTCTGCTGTCCTAGAAGTGACTCCAGCATCTGAATTATTCTTATTATCAGCTTTATCCAATTCAGGTACTTTTGGTACAGAATTGGTTGCACCAACAGTTAAAAAGCTGCACATGAAGATGCAAAAGAATTCCAAGTTCAGGTTCATAAAAGATCATGTACTCAATGTAAGACTACTAGCTCTAAATCTAAGAAGTCAAACGTAATGTTTTGGGAAATGATTTGTGAAAGCCCTGGGCATGCAAGCCCATTAAAAAAATGTTGGGCCCCACACGATCTGGTGGGTACCACTTTTTTGTTCAAAGGGCTTGCCCTAGGCTTGCACGTCTAGGGCTTATATCTAACATTACTCTAATGTTTTAGACACCAGGCTTTGACTTAGGGAGTAAAATTGATGAAGAGAAAACTGCATAGAAGGCCTCACAAATCAAAGAAGTAACTAATGCAATCTGTATCCCAAGTTCCAAAGGATATTATAACTCAATCAACGGAATATGTCGAGGCACCACTAAAGTAGATGATTATAAATATATATTACAATTAAGGCCTGGTTTGGATGGTGAGTCGAGATGAGATGAAGTGAGTTGAGATGGTTTATGANGTTCCAAAGGATATTATAACTCAATCAACGGAATATGTCGAGGCACCACTAAAGTAGATGATTATAAATATATATTACAATTAAGGCCTGGTTTGGATGGTGAGTCAAGATGAGATGAAGTTAGTTGAGATGGTTTATGCATGATAGTAAGATATTTGAGTTGAGATGAAATAAGTTAGAAATGATTTGAGTTAAAATGTTTTATGGGATTTTGGGAAATGAGAAAGAAAAAGTTGAATAAAAATATTATAAAATTAAAATATTGGTAGAATATAATTTATAATATAATTTTTGTTTTAGGATTTGAAAAAGTTAAATTGTTTTTTGTGTTTTGTTTTAAAGTTTAGGAAATTTTTAATAACTAGATAATGATTAAATGAAAAAGTTGAAGATTTGAAATTGAAAAGTGTTTATTTTTGTGAAGTTTGGATATTGAGATGAAATGAGATGGAAACATCTCTCTATCCAAACCAGGCTGAAAGTAGCAGTGAAAACACTTAAGGCTCAGTTTGGATTGAAAAACACTCTCAACCCATATCATCTCATCATTACAACTTTTATAAATTTCCACATAAAATACAATAAACAATTCAACTTTTTCAAATCTCAAAACAATAATAATATTAAAAAATAATATTCTAACAATATTTTATTCAACTTTTAACTTTCATTTTAACTCATCTCATCTCAACTCACTATCCAAACCTAACTTTAGACTACGTAATGCATTTCATACCCCTTCAGCTCCAAAGGATATAAAAACTGAACTGCTATTGAAAAATTAAACGCTTCACATGCATATAGGTGTTGCCTACAAAGAATTTATCTTCATATAATCTAAACAAATCTTTATCGGTAAACAAAATTTATATACTCTTAAGCAATTAATAGCGCAACCTCCTCTTTTTCCCTAAATTTGTAAGTTTGTCACAGACCCTATGGGTCTTGAACCCACAAGCTCGCATCAACTCCTTTCTTACCAAGGAGAGAAGATGCCTTTGAGTTAAAGCTCATAGAAAATATTACACATATTTTCAATTTTTAAACATACAACCATGGACATTCTTGAAATGTTTGCTTGTGAAAGGCAACACAGCTTTGGGGCATAGATCATGGTTTGAAATAAAAAAAGCTGTCTCAACATCCGGGATGTCTTCAGTATTGGCAACTAACATATAAGACCCAAAGTTAACACTCAAATTAGAACTTTGCATGAATGGAAGTAGTTCTTGAATAATGTCATAACCAACTCATGGTGATACCGGATATGAAACATAAGAGTAGCTTTCAACCCAGAACTTCCAGTGACGACCACTGCCTAAAAATTGATAATTTCTAGACCTTAAAAAATCTCAACAGAATAAATCGATATAGAAATTTTTTAAAAATAATCAGAGACTGGGCAAAACTGCAAAGGGCTCAATTATATCCCAGAACCTTGGTGGCAGATTTTAATTGCATGATCTTTCCTTTCAAATAAAAAAATCTATGAATCCTACTCTATAACTGCTGCATATTATATTTTTTTTTTGATCGGTAATCATAGTATTTTATTCATAAAAGTAGGCAAAACCCAAGTATACAGGGAGTATACATGAGAAATACCTAACTAGAGTTTGCAAACGATAGTAAAAAGTTATGGACACTTAGTCCGTTACAAACAATGGCCCCCACCCATGAAAACAATGTTTTAAAGAAAAAGACTTTCAGCTCCTCCATTGTCCTCTCGCAGTTTTCGAAGCTTCAATCATACAAACCAGTATCAAAGCCAAATGAGATCCAACGAAATTATTTTAACCAAGGGGAAAACTACTGATGCTGCCTACTAAAATGGGTCAAAAATCAACCTCAAGGGTCCTTGGGTACTCCAAAGGTAACTAAGAGAGATTTCACATTCCCCTCAGATGTAAGAACTATATCTTTCTACTCTTGAATCTGTGTCCTAAAGAACTTCGAAAAATACCTACCTATTTTTACCATATGTTCCGGTAATAAGGAATTCCCTTTCATCTAAAAAAATGAAAAAAATAAAATAAAAAATCACACGAACATTAAATACAGCTTCTGACAATGATCATATATTTCAAACAAGACAAGCGCCCCTCCCCCTTACTTAAAAAAATACGAAAAAAGGAGAAACAAGTTTAAAAAAAAAACCTTTCGCATGGTTAGTACTAACAGATATACATACCTGTTTGAGATTTCTGGTTTTTGACCTGAACAAACACCAAATTTGAGACTAGTGGATTCACTAGCTGAAGACGAGGAAGCAAATATAAACTTCGGAATGTTGTCACTTGAAACAGATGAAAAGCTAGCAACTCGGGACGTAGCATTTGGTTCCTTGGATGAAGCAACTTTATCTTCCAAGCCATACATTGGAGGTGCAACATTTAATTGCTCTGGTGACACAGATTTATCAGATGTCAAGGTTGGCTGTGTCACTAGCAGAGAAGGTTGGACAGCCATGTTAGTAAAAGTGGCATTTGGAAAGGCAAAGCCAGTACTCTTTTCAGCAACTACAGGCCCATCAGAAGATACCAAAATATTTTTTTGGTTCAATTCAGAACTTGAAGGGGGCTTAAATCCCATCAGAGATGGAGGCTCCTCCAGTGTTACAGCTTTAGCATCATGAATCTTACTCCCCACCACAGAAACATCAACCTTTTCTCTCTCCTTAACCAAAGGGACAAGTGCTGCCCCATCAGGAGAGTCGTCATCCAGCTCAAAATAATCCTACAAAGCAGATCCATAGCAATAAATATTTTTGACGGTTCATGAAAGTGATGCATTAGAAACCTCTTAAGGGTGTAAAAACCAATCGTGCCAATGTAAGAAATTATATAATTTTGTATTCATAACCTCATCGATAACCATAAGTTTGATAAAATAATAAGCATTTGATTGTATCTGACAGGATGGCAGAAGAAGCCAGTTGATCATACATTTATCAAACAATACTCAACCATACACAGACCAAAAGATACATGACAAAAAACACATACCTCATGTGCACTCATCTGAAAAGCCTGTTTCTTTTGCGGAGGAAGGGTGACAAAGTTCATCACAGCAGAATCTGCAGTCTTGACACTGGACAAGGTGTCCTTGTTTGGAGATTTATAATCTATGCAGTTCACTACAGAGACCGACCTGTCAAAAGGAGCAACAAGCTTCACCAGGGCATTTTCATCTTTGTTTTGCCTTTGAGAAGTGGTGTCTAGAGCATCGGGTAACGATGTGTCAAGCGATACAACCAATTTTCTATTATCTCGTACATTCTCCAGAAATTTAGGTGATTCTACAGTCTCCAGGCTTCTGAGAGCTCTTCCATGCAACATAGATGGCGACAACTTAGTGGGTGAGCTGTCCCTCACAGAAGCTACGTTGAGGTAAGATGATTTCTCTTTTGGTGAAACCAACTTTTCAAGTTGCTGCAATATTTTTGAAGCCATCTCACTGGACTTGGTTGGAACAGGGGTAAAACTTGCACCTGGCACACTGTTATCTCCGTTTTCTATCGACATCTTTGTCGAGTTCTCCTTAGATTTTTCCAATAAAAGTGGCTTCTGCGTTGAAGATGAAGGATATTGAGCAGCGCCAGGAACGACTCCACTATCAGAAACTGGAAAACTCAAGCCTCTTGATGATAAAAGACTGGGTTTATGACGGATTCTACGTATAGGACCAACAGGTCCTATATCATTGTACAAGACTGAACTTCTGCGTTTCAAAGCCTGCAAAGGGAAAAATGACATATTCAGTGATATGATCTTGGTGGTGAACACCATATATAGACCAAGTATCTAATAATCAGTGGGGGTACCCCTTGTCTAGAGCCATAAAGTTTATTCTGTTCCCATGCAGCTGCAGCCGGAGATGATGATGAAGGCCCATCATAAGCAACAATGGGCCCAACGCCCTGGAAAATGAGGAAAACAATATAAGAACAACATTTTTTATAACTAAACGATATAAGAACATAAATCTAGAGTAACATTGACATTATAAAGAAAGTTATATCCCCTAGCATGTAAACCTTGTGGGTAGAGGTTGGATGAACTCTGGAATATGGAGTTCGACCCATGCTGTATATTGCAGATTTCCCTCGAGATCTAGGTGTTGTAAAACCATTTTCAGGATACCCAGCATTACCAGGAGACCGGGCCACAAGTGGCATAATGGACGATTTTGGTGGAAAAGGTTGACTGCTTTTCATATTGGACTCTTCCCCATATGCTTGATTGCGAATACCAAGCATTGATGGTGATACTTTTGAAGGCCTACTGCCCATGTAAGCTTTTGCAAGCTCTGCAGGTGAAGCAACATCCTCATCAAGGACCTGAAGACATTTTTAGCCACTACATGTGAAAGAAGTGCAAGCAAATAGATGTTTTACTTATTATGAGCTAGGGAATCACAAGGAACCACCGAAAAGCAATTTTAACTGTGTAAACTACATGATCAATCATAAAGAGATTATAAGCAGTTTTTCTCACTCTTGAACTAATGACAGGGGTTGAAATGAGGCTGCTCCCAATCGTATTTTCTAAAGCTTGAGCTATTGGAAATTCCTCCTTTCTATCATGAGAGACCACTGGCTCTGGTGGAATCACTTCAGACTTTTTCTCTTCATGCCCAATAGGTACATCATCAGCTTTTGAATGCAACAAGGCTGTCAAACGATCAATCTCAGATCTGCAGAGCAATTATCAAAGATGTGACAATTAAAAAAAGGGATGCATCTGCATGACATGAAAGAATATTAACTGCCAAAAAGGGATAATAAAAATCTGATTTTAGACAGCATCAGCATTAGACGAAGCACCAAAGAATTTCTCCATTGTATCTCTCACATTTAGATAAAACACAAAGACATATTGCACAAATTGTACAGATGATGATGTGATGTAGATTATTACGGGTCCAAGGTTACAAAATCTACAAATCAGGAAGTATTTTGAGTAAGACACCACTATTAATTTTACAAAGATTACCTGGTAAAGGTCTTCTGCTTTAAAATTTGCTCAAGCTCAGTCAAGCTGCCTCTGTCAGAACTATTACTTGGCTTGTCACCACGATCAGTGGCTCTTTGTTGCATACCAGGAGAATCCTTTACAGGGAAATGCACATACAAGACGGACACATCAACAAGATACACATGGCAGATAAAAATATTGTGGAAAAATCAGCCTACTGAGCCTAAATATATTAAATGTCAAGTTACAGATCAACAATATATATATACTAAATGTCAAGTTGTATACACATTAATCCACTTAAAGAATACAGCCTGCAGGACCAAATGGATCACAGAAGAACAGAAACCAGTCAGCATTGAGACAAACTATAAATAATTAACCAAAAGTAATGAGCCACCCAATCAGAAATTAGAATGCATTTGAAATCTACAACCTAACATGAGTGGTACCAAAACCCTTGTAAGTTATCCTTCCTTAAACATGCTGTGATGGAAAACTAACGTTTTCTATCCCCCTCCCCCCGGGGAAAAAAATACAAGTAAAAAAAAAGCTACCCGTTACACCAGCTAAAACAATAAATGGTGATTCCTTTTGCAGCAATAGTAACCTTCCAACACTCCTGCCGACAAAACAATAGGATCTCTTCCAGAGAAAAAACAAATATCAGCTACCCATGTAAGCAACAGGTTGACCCCACCTAATGTGAACTGTAGATTACCCTTTGTAACACCTCAGTCCCACATTAAAAAAAAAAAAAAAAAATTAGAAAAACAGAAAAGAAGTTTACTTTACAGAAGGGTCTCAGAAGAATGAGCCATGTGATCCTTTTTTTGGTTGGGGGCATTTTCTATTTATTATATAATTTTTTAATCGGTAAACAAGAATTGTATTGATGAGAGAAATAGGCATAGCTCAAGTACATGGGTTTTTTATAAATAATTCAATCTTCTTAAGAGCACAAAGTGGTGCAACCCAAGTACGTTGGGTGTATACAAGAGAAAGCACCCTGTTGTACAGAGGAAAAAGAAAAAAGAGGGTCACATTTGATGCTCAAAGGACCATATGGTAGACAATGGGAACGAACTGTGTTCCACTACTTACAGAACCAAATACCTGTCAAGGCAGAATTTGGTCCCAAATATCTGGTACCACACCAAGAGGCTTCACCAAGTCAACCAACCAGAAACTTTTAGCTATGAAGCTTATTGGCAAAATTCAAATATGCAACAATTTTATCTGTAACAACTTTTTTTCTGAAAGCAAAAAATTAAATTATGGCATCTGAGTGAAAAAAGAAACCTGATCACAAGCAACAAGTAATATATAGCATTTCAACTTACTATGACAACTGCTTCATGGTGCTGATCCCTTGCATCCCGGTGATTATCCCTTACTTCCTGCTTCGCTTCTGAACAAACATTACATTTCATATTGCATGAGGTTACAATATAACAGCAACCAAGAAGAAATCAAACATTATTGTACCATTATTGTAAAGCAACCAAGAAGAGAGAATATAACATTATTACACCATACAAAAGATAAAAGATTACAGCAACCAATTCCCAGAAAAAGCATCAAGGAATGACTGAAATCAAAGAAAAGCAACAATATTTGGGAAAAAACAGACGATGATCGCCACTTTAAATTGGAATTATAAGGTCCTTGGACTACATATTGAGCAAAAAATAAAATAAAATAAAATCTATCATTTGATGGTTGAATTTTCAGTAAAAATTAGGCTCACATGTTTATCTTGTGTGTGAGCTTTCAGAAACACTAATATTTAACTGAGCATTCTATCATAGAAAACTCCAACAATACACAGTATGCAGAACATAACATTATAATGGTAATCAATAAGAGAAAAAATCTATGATCCTTTAAGATAGTGTGGCTACGGTTGGCAATTTTCCCACTACTACATTGTTGAGATACCCCACACTGATGATGATTGTAGTAGGTGTATGGGATCCCACATTACTTGAGAATGAGAAGTTCTTGCTCTTTATAATGAATTCAATGGGGTTCCAATTGCACCATTTTTTGGAGTGTGACCCAAATATGGTTGGCCTTCCCTTGAAGCATTAGGATTGCACAGTTACCTTATAAGACGCAACTCTCTCATTCCAGCGCGTGTGCACACACCAAGATGATCAGGGCCAAGAAGAGGTCTAAACCAATCATTTTCAAGTCTAAAATTTTTTTTTTTTTTTGATAAGTAAACAAATTTTATTAATCCAACAACCTCAAGTCTAAATATCCTAAAATATGAAAATTCATTGCCTTTCTTCTAGTTCATTATCGTGGAAAATGCCTAGAATTTGGACAGCCAAATTAACTACATTCACTACTATTCCATATACGATTGGTACAAATCAAAATTTTCGACAACAGATGACAGGACTTCTAGAAATATAAAAGATTTCGAAAATAAGTCTCAGTTCAGGGAGAAATAATTCAAAATGCAACGCATTTGCATATGTACATATATCTACGAAGAGTGAAGAAACCCTACATTGGTCCCAAGACAAAGTAAGCTAGTTCCACAACACCAAACGGGTACCACTCAAAGAAAGAGACCTAAATATGAACTGAAAAAATAATGCCTTCAAATAAATATTAGAAAAAAAAAAAAGGAACCCATATAAAGTAAAGAGCCTCTAGCTCCCACGTTAAACCCTAACAACATGCCCCGAAATGAAGAACTCCATTTCTACGACCAATAACGAGGAATAGCTTGCGACACAAGGAAAACTAACCCGAAGTGGAAGGCTGCGTCTGCGGCTGCTGAAATGGGGGCGGCGGCTGAGTGAGGCGCTTGCGGAAGACGGAGGAGAATATGCGGTGGGCGCTGGAGGCGATGAGCCGCTGAGCCGGATCGACGAGCCGCGAGAGCCAACCATAGCTGTTGTTGTTGGCGATGCTGGGATTCCTCAGGGCCGCAGGTGGTCGGTCGTACGGCGTCGTATGGGTGGTCCTCCGGAATGGCCGCTTCCGAAACTTGCCGCCCGTACCCAATCCATCTTCCGAAACGACGTCGTAAGGATTACCCTCGCGCGTTGTCTCCATACGAGAGAGAGAGAGAGAGAGAGAACTAGGGTTTGGAATTTAGGAAAGGAAAGAGAGAGAGAGAGAGAGAGAGAGAGAGAACTAGAGGTATTGCCTGGAGCGAGAAAATGAGAGAAACGAGTACTAAGATATTCGGAAAAAATACGATATACTGGCGAAGAGCGAATAATCCCTTATTTGAATTGGCCATTCGTTTAAATTAAATATAGCTTGATTTATATGAATTTCCCACGTTTGCCTCTTAAAATTTATCATTTTCACCTACAAAAATAAAAATTTATCATTTTGCAATAATCCGGTTTAAATTTTTATTTATTTATGATTAAATTTATAAAATTATTCAAAATGTATCATATTCTATTTCATATGATAAATTTAAATAAAGATTTAAATTACTCAGATAATAATATTTTTAATATAAAATATAAAACCTTTTAATTATCATATTTCTTAATAAATTGATAAATAAAATTATAAAAATCCGTAACGCACATTTGCTATTGTTATGATTGTAATAATGACTTTTAATTTTTTATATATATTAAAAAAAAAAAAGAAGCAGAAGAAGAAGAAGAAGAAGAAGAAGATATAATTGGCTTTGGGAGCGTGTATGGTGGGGGCCCCTCAAAGAGTGGGACATGCCGATGGGAGGAGCGTGTGATTCCTTATTACATTATTCAAGGCCTAAAACTCTGGACAGAAAAGGAAAGTGTGGGGTGGCGGGGGAAAAAGGCATGCACAAGCAATGGATGGATAAACTATTTAAAAAATTTTCACAATTTTTTATTATTCACCCACACTCTAAATTTTATATTTTTTTTTTATCAAATATTTTTGATATGAATAGTAAATAAAAATTTTGAAATAGTTTAAAAAAAATAAAATAAAATAATATTAAAAAATTTAAAAATTTTAAAAAAAAGGTAAAATGTAGAATATATTAGAAGTTGTGTAGCAAAACTCTAAACTATTTAGTGCTCAAGAAAAGAAGGGCATCCCACTTCTCCACCAGCTCTAGCTTTTATATATGAAAAATTCTAATTAAAAGCCAATATGCAAACTTGCAAAGCACGCCTTCCATTTAATTGATTTGGCAAAGTTTGATTTGCTAGAAAAATTTAAAATTAAAATCTCTAACAAATCAAGTATTATCATGTCAATTAAATAGAGGGTATACTTTGCACACCGACTTCCTTATAGACAACTGTTGGTGATCAAACTAGAGGTGATTTGATAGAGGAATGATGATGCATGATGAGAGAGAGAGAGAGAGAGATTGAGGATGTAGAATTAGGTGATTTCAGCCAATGCTGTGAGGTGGTTTTTCCCTCTCCACACTTTCCCTTTATAGCTTTACACACATATTTTCTATATATATATATATATAAATATAAATAATTATTTGTCAAAAAAAGTCCAATTATGACTATCCAAATGGCCCTCACCTTGGTGTATATAATACCAAAAAATACAGAGGAACATACATTTTATTTTTGGTCATTCATATGGTATGCAATACAATTAAAAGGGTTGGTATAGTTGCAAAACTCATAGCAAATGAAACTCTGAAAAAATTCAATCATTTTTTTGTCTCTCTCTTGAGAAAGGCCAGCTTGGTGCTCCTTAGATGAGCACCTATGCTCCTGCTGTACAATCTTTGATCCCAGGAGAGGTTGAAGCAAAGAAGAAAGAATGAAGAATCTCACCACTGCCTATGCAACTATAGTCTTAGAGCTTCTTTAAGCCCGATGCTGAAAGTATGTTCTAGGCCCTTCTTACCAACACCTGCAGCATTTCCTTTTTGCATCATGGCAACAAACTCATTGTAGTCTATGCGTCCATCCTGCAAAATTAATACAAACAATTTCTTTTTTGCTTAGTAATCGAGATTTTAAGAACAGAACGCTATAGGCATTGCTCAAATAGAAACAAAAGTCATACGCAAGTATGTATGATGCATCAGAAAGTCACTGGAAGGCTGGCTGGTTGACTGCAATTAAGTAATTTACTTTACACACGAAAGGAAAGTCTGATACACAGTGCAAGCCATGTCAATGGCATTAGGGGAGTTCTAGATAAGGTCGTAGCCTTTAGCTCTTTCCCATCAAATGCAGCCATGTGCTCGATAGGCTAAAACAGTTTACCATTTCTGCAAAGAAATGGTATCTTTTGTAGTTAACAATGAAATCCTTATCTCAACCCAACCCACCACTCCAAATGCCTAATCACTGTAATGGGATGGCCTGCCTTAACTTCATCTAACTTATTTTCATGTGGAAAACCATTAGTCAAGTCCAACTTAAATTATTTCCAAGCTTGCAAGTCAACATAAAGAAGGTGGATAGGGTTCTGGACAAGCTACTACTGCATCAAATTGTGGCTGCGCTAAGCAAACTAGGCCATGCTTTGCTGAGTCCAATTCTAAAACAGGGGTCAATATATCCTTGGCTCGAACTACCTATTCATGTAAGGCAACAGAGATTGATCTTTCGATAACTTTTCATTTTTAAATGTGGAAGTATGATTAAAGTAAATACTCACGTTGTCCTGATCAACTTCTTGGATCATTTCTTCAAGGCGAACATCTTCTATCCCAAACTCCTCACAAGCCTTTTGAAGCTCATCAGGAGTAATATAACCACTTCCATCCTTGTCAAAATACGAAAAAGCTGCAAATAGATGATCTTGTCTCTCGATTTTGTTCAGATGCAGTGTTGCAGCAATGAACTCCCCATAATCAATGGTTCCACTGTTATCTATATCTGCCTGCAATTCATTCAGGTAAGTGGCTTAAAAACATAATTCATTAGTGCAACATTATTTCATTGCCTCATGACAGCATGCGGGATTCCCACAAAGGCAGAAACACAAACTATTTTCATAATCTTGCCAATTTCAACATGACTAGAGAGGTTTCTCAAGCAAGCTCCCATGTTTTATAAGAATGGAGTAAAGTGCATCGAGGTCTTCATATTTATAAAATAACTGAAAGTTTATACCCTCCAGGTAATAATAACCAGTGTCCCAATCATCCATGGCTAAACCAAGCTTATCCAGGTAATAATAACATATCAAAAGAGCCACATTATAATCACTGGAGTTCTACCCCCTTCCTTGTGGGGCATCAAGAGCCACTTTAGACCCTCCAAAACATAGTGACCAACACCTAAAACTAAAGGAAAAGAAAATAAATAATGAGAATCTCCTGGCCTTATATAACGTCTTAAGGAAAGATAGACTTTTCATTCTCTAACTAACCTGGGCTTCGCACTTTGACCCTAAACTAGCCAAGATTGACACATTGCACCTCCAACTACTACTCACTGTCAAATAACACTCTCCTCCGATTCTATAGATTCAAGTAGGTGAAAATAGGTGAGGCAACACAATCCAACAGTCAGATTGTAATGGAGGGTAGGCATTGCAACTGTTTGACAGTTGGAGGGGTGCAATATGCCAATTAGTTGATTTAGAATGACTCTCTCTCTCTCTCTCTCTCTCTCTCTCTCTCTCTCTCTCTCTCTCTCTCTCCCGCACACACACACGCGCATGGGATTTTGGTTTTATATTTTATACTCAGAAACCTTTTTCTTTCTTTTCCCACAAATAGCATAATATCAATTAGGGGAACCCTTTTGAAGCATTTAGCAAAAGACTTGAATCCAAATTCATCTAATACTTACGGCTTGCATCAGATCATAAATTTCAGATTCCTTAAGATTAGCTCCTACTCTTTTCAAACCAGCCTTCAGTTCTTCAAAACTGATTTGACCACTATCGTCTGTGTCAATCATCTTGAACATTTCTTTTAGGCCAGCTATCTCTTCTTCAGATAAGTTCTCTGCAATGACCTGCAAAGATCAAAGATAGTGAGAAAAAAATTTTTAGTCACTCTACCTAAAAGAAAATTCAAACAATATTTTCAACATGAATTATGTACTGTATTGTTTCTGATTATTATTTACGCAGAAACTCTAACGATGCAGCTTTTCAACAATCTTATATTCAAAAGCCTTCAGCTTTCACAATACACTTACTCTAAAAGCCATTTTCTTGAGCTTGTTCATAGCAGAAAATTGCTTCAAGCGACTTAAAACTGCAGAATCAAGAGGCTTGTCAGGAGCAACTCCATCGACTTGAACCCAGGGATGACCTGACAGGAATTTAAACTGTAGATGAGCTACAACTAGAAAACCCTTGCCTGAAACATTCCATAAATATTATAGGATTTATATATACACAAATAATAATGATGGTTCAAACAGCTAAAGCAGATGACATGTCATTTTAAAGAATTTAAAATTTTGAAAAAGGAAAATAGAAAATAGAAAAGGACAAGATCCTTTGAATGGAATTGCATATGAACTATTAATCTACGCAGGAGTCTCATATAGCAAACCTGGGTTACAAGACAATAAAACCACATCAGTAGTAGATATCTGTCAAGATTTTGAAAGACGTCTCACTTTGAACAACAAGTCCTCTCTGTTTCATCATTGAGGATATAAAAAATAACATTACTACAACATCAAAGAAACTCTCATCTTTCCTTCAATATACCATTCATCAAGGCTCACAATAAAAACCTTGGAAGGGAAACATTACAAAAATATAAGTCAGCCACAGTATTTGTCATTATTATAGTTTACTAGGTTTTTTATAAGCGAATTCATTTCTGACACCAGCACGGTAGCACCGCATTCTTCTAGTTTAATACTTCCATTGCTAAAAATTTGAGTGTATCATTGACACTCTTAGAAAATTTGAAGATATCAGGGCTATTTTTGGTGCAAAAAGGAATAAAACTATGATCATGAAATCTCCAAAATGAAACCATTCAAAGATGAATTTTGGAGACTCCATGGGACATACATATTCCAATAGAAATAGTTTGTATTCGACCCCATCCCTAGATACGAATCAAATAACGCCTACTTTTCTGAATTAATCAATCAAAATACAAAACAATTATAGACTCACACAAAACTTCATGAGCGGTGAGCCGCCTTCTAGGATCTCGAACAAGCATTTTCGTCACTAAATCTTTTGCACTGTTGGAGATACTGGGCCATGGGTCAGATGAGAAATCAAGATCACCATGCAGGACCTGTTCGAATATCTCTTGTTCCGCTTCTACATGATCATGACAAGGATGGAGAAGAATGTTGGGAAAAAAGGAAAATTAACAAAAATTTGGAACATATTTACACATATCAGACACCATACAGGAAAATTTCAAGAACTAGCAGATTCCAAGCTTCTTACCTGCCCAAAAGGGAGGCACTCCGCATAATAGAATGTACAGAATCACTCCAGCACTCCAAACATCTGCTTCTGGACCATAATGCTTCCGCAGAACTTCCGGTGCAACATAATATGGGCTTCCAACCACATCAGAAAATCTTTCACCTAAAAGGGGAAAAATCTTAGATATCAGAAAATCCAAATGGATTGCTCCTAGTTCTATGAAGTATCAAAGAAGCAAAGCAAAGATTGGTGGAGCAGTTAAGCTTATAAGGAGTTACACACTCGACCACAAATTAACCAATCAATTCGCAAAAATTTAAAAATGAGTATAAAAAGTCGAAAACATGCTTATACCAGCAAGTAAAGCAGTATCA
>QEOT01007720.1:77643-90637 GCA_003123785.1 Pterocarya stenoptera | reverse complement strand
TAACATCGTTTAAAAGCACGAGTATAAATATCATTTAAAAGAATGAATTTACACGTCATTTAAAAATATGGGCTTAAACATCATCTTTTAAGACATCCTTTAAAACGTTAGTTCTTAGGGGCCTTTTAAGACATTTTCTCCAGAATATTTTAAAACGTCAGTTCTCATAGACATTTAAAGCATCAGTTCATAGGGACATTTTAAAACTCATTTAAAGCATCACTTGAAGCAAAAAACATGAGACGTTCATTTCATTTCCTTGTTTTTGCATTTAAACCTTTTCATTATCTGTTCAATGCATATGTATTTTCATGAACAAGATATATTTTTCATGTTATACTACATTTAAGAATAATCATAAGTTTCTTGAGAGAACATGCATGAAGATTTAAATTTCAAAATAAAGAAAAATAAATGGAAATATATTTCCAATTGCCTTGTCGTCAGGTTAGCAAAAGGAGAGGAAATAGCACTAGGTCTATCAGTTTTAGGGGCCCTGTATAAAGACCTTAGTTTTATCAAGAACGAGATGAGGGCAGTTTGTATTCCTTCATTAAGGGGGTTCAGGGAGATGTGCCCCATGAAACAGGGGGTTCGGGGGGAGGATCCCCCTGAAACGAGTTGATAAAAAAATCTCATAACTTAGAACCTATATGCATACGTTACCTTATACATGTACACACAATTATAATCGATAAGGTACTTAACATGGGCTATCAAGAAAGAGCTGTACATACTATATTCATTTATTCTTTTCATTAGAGAAACATTTACCATGAGAGAGATATTCTTTCATAAAGAGAGCATGGTGTAAGAAGCATGGTCATAGCTACTTACTTGCGAGCTTTATTAGCGAGTCCATTTGAACTTGAAAGTAGACTCCTAGTCCTATTCAATAAAATGAAATATACATATTAACATCCACTTTACTTTGAGCCTTACTAATCGATACGCTCACATGCTCACTTAAATTTCAACTTGGGATTGGACGTTTCCTTAACCCGTTCGCCTACCCACTAAACATGGCATTAGGCCAAAACATTAAAATCTTCATTTCAAACATTTTAAAGAAACTTATGAAAATAAATAACATGCTAGCTATTTCTTCCAAAGGTCAATGTTTTCTACATGAAGGATAGATGGATAATCATAGATTAAAATGCATAAATGGTAGGAATTATTTAAAAAGGGAAAGAACAAGAAATTTGCTTCAAATCTGAAAATTTTCATCAAGAAATGCATTTGACAGCTTTGCAATATCCTTTTAAGAGGTAAATCCAACAAAAGGCCAATGTTGCAAAAGGGTTAATTTTTGTCACTTCTTTTCAAGGGTTTTTCATGCTAAATTCCATTTTTAATTGAGCTAAGCAAATCTTGAACAAAGGGATGGATTGGGCTAATTTGAGCCCTAAAACAGGAAGCATAGCAGAAAATTCTGCAACACTTGGACAATCAATAGCCTTATCACCCTCATGCTTTTAAACATCTCTCCCTTAACCAAGAATCTTAACTACATAATTAAACAATACTAGAGTTATAAAAACTTAAGGAAATTATCCAATTTTTCTGAAAATACAGCACACAAACAATGGATAGAACACTTGGCAAAGCTCAAGTTTCCCAAGGCAAGCTTACTAGTTTAATAAAAATTCTTAGTGGCTTACTTAGGCCATAAATCTTGAAGAAATCATGTCTAAAATCATAGATCATAACTTCATTAATTTAACACATAAAGACATAATTAAAACATGATGAGAAAACACAAGGAAAAAATACAACAAAACAGCTTACATCCATACACGGCTAGAACCAAGAAAACATGCACTCGGCTGGAACCAACAGAGCATAAGTGCAGCTAGAACCCGAAAAAAAAGAAAAAAAAAAGACAGGGCATAGCACGACACCCACAACACTAACATCTCTCTATTCGGTTACCACCTAATTAGAACAAGTATTGGAGGAAATAAAAGAGAAATCAAGCTAGAAATCACTACACAATACTTGGTCTGCACAGAAAATCCGAAAACCCCAAAGGACATGACATGAACTTACTTAGCATGGTTTCAATCCATAAGAAATTTGGAGGAACAGAGCATTACCTAATTTAGCAAGCCACGAACGGAAGAGGAGAAGGAAAACCGAAGAGCCAAGCCACGAATTTCATCCTCCTTGAAGGTGCTTCAGCCGAACTTTAAGCTTAAGAAGAGATGGAGAATCAGCTTGAAGAGAAGAAGAGAAGTCATCCGGATTAGAGGAAACCGAAAGGGTCTTTCGTGTGGATGGAGGGGCTGCAGTTAGGGCTTGGAGGAAACCTCTTTCTTGGCTTATCTTAGGGGGCTGGAATCGACATGCAAGAGAACGAAATAAGGGTCCAATGGCTTGTGGAGGAATTTGGCTACCAATGAGAGAAAATAAGTCAAAACTTCTCTTGGAAGTTAAAGAAATGGATGGTGGGGATTGAGTGTGGGAAAATAATTTCCTCACCTACCAATCCAATGGTAGAGATTAATTGGGTTATTTCTTAAATAAATAAAATTAAAGGGCTTAAGAGAAATATTTCAAAGTCTTAAAAATAATACTTTGATTTATTTTAATAAAACATGTTTTTAAAAATAAAACATACTCATCTTAAAATAAAATAATTGAAAGTAATAATAAAAATCTTTATCTCAAAATATTTAACTTAAAGAATTAATAAAGTGACGTAAGGATCTACATAGTAGGATTCGGGTATTACAGAACCGTTGCATAAAGTTGTCGTGATTAGTGGTAAGTCTTCATTGACTATGGGCGTTCATTTGTCATGTTGTCTATTGTTAGTGTTGCATGCTGTTTGTTGTTAATAATCTTCTTCCATAATTCTAAAAAATTTGTATTCGCGCATGGCCATTTACCCACAGGGTTGTTTTCCTTAGACCACACATCTCCATAAAACACGACACACAAACTCTTCTTCTTGCAGAGATATAGGACATAATGCATAATGAATTACCTTTTGAACATAAAGATTCCTTTTTATAGGCAAAATTTCATGACATGTCTTCCATAGAAAATCTTTTACATACCCAAAAACTTTTAATCCCATGGAAAACTTTGTATGTAGGAGAGTTGGCGTAGGAGATGCGCACAAACAAATGCGGGAGTCTACGTGGAAATTGATGATAATGGAAAATGTCATATTTTTCTCCCTTACCATTTAGTCTTTTATACTTATTTCGTGCCTGAATGTACTCATTATTCTTATATTTTGACTTAGGATGCAAATGGAGTCGTTAAATGCAAAACGAAGCTAATTGACCGATTTTGGACAGTTTCGACATTGCTTTATAATCTGGGCATAACTCTCTTATCCAAGCTTTGATTGAGATGATTCAAAATGATATAGAGTGCCAAAAAGAATCTCTACAACTTTCATGTTTTGAGTTTTGAGAGATACTAGCTAAATCAAGGTCCAAATGGGGCTTGAAGTTTACGCACCTGCACTGCTGATGTTCCGGAACGTTCCTTAGCCTACAATTCTAATACGCAGATCTTATGAGGTTTATTATAGGAAGTTTTCAAGATCTAGTGCACAAAAATTTCAGCTGAAAACACCACTTTCCTAGTTATATTAGGACTTTATTTTATTTTTAATATTTTCCTTAATTAGTCAGATTTGGATATTGTTATTTTAGAATAATACTTAGAATATTTTTAGGAGATTTTGTAGGCTTTAGAAAAATTGAATTGAATGCGTTAAGAGGGGGAGAAATCAGGAGACTGACAGACGCCTTTCCCTCCCTCTTCCTAACTTCTCATTCGAGTTTTCATGATGGCCTTGTGTGGCTAAATTTTCATAATTGGTCAAAGGAAATGGAAGCCTCAGAATCAATAAAACTGTGAAATCTAATTTGTTTTTAGTGTGCAATTTATGCTTTGAGTATCAGATGTTCTTATGTGTCTATTTTCATGATTGTCTCGTTTAATTACTAGGAGGCCTATTAGTTTATTATTTGTTGCAATCTACTACTAGGTTAGATATCAAATCCATAATTGTTTGATCCCTCTAATTTGTAAAGCAACTAAGATTTAATGATTTGTTGCGTCAGAAATATTAGATCTTAGGAAGAACGCTCGATAAAATTAAATGAAACCACTTGTGCTTGTGTTGTTTAGCTTCATTGATCTCTCTAATTCTTAAGGTTGCTACTAGATTAAACTTTTAGCACTTTTCTTAGGTTTTTTAGTGGTTAAGGTTAATTATATCGCTTATTTTCTAATTAACTGAGACTAAGGAGAAATAGAAAAATAATTCCAGCGGTTAATATTCAAAGTATGAATTAATTTATACTTGCATCGATGATCAGTTGTAAAATTTCGATGGTGGATGTTGACTTAGACCAAGGTTTGTTCTTTTGATTGATTTCGATACTTTAATTTGAATTATTCCTTATTTGTTCTTCTTAAAATTGTTTCTGTTATACTCAAACCCCCACCCATCCTTGTTCACGTAGCATAAAACTAGGCTAAATACTCTCTGTGAGAACGGTTCTTACTTGCACCACTATATGTATTTTTAGAATTATAGGTTTTATTTTTAGTTGCCTACGATAGCACACCATAAATTAATATAGTGCGTGTAGGAATTTTCCTAAACAGTGTGTTTCATCTCAGTTTCTCAATTTTCGAAACCCATCTTGTGCTCCCCTTCCCAGTTTCCTCCTTCTCCCTCCTCTATTTTTACCCTCCTCCATCTCTCCAAAAGATTCATCAGAAACATTGGATGGGTTTCTAAACCCTAACCCCATCTATCTCCCTCCTCCGTGTCCTCTATGTCGCGCCTCATGATGGATTTTTGAACCCTAAGTAGAAGCAATGGCTCCTCATTGACACGTTGTGGCAGCTAAGCATTGACTTTAAGCCCAGTTTACCTCGTTAGGTTTGTGTGTGCATATGTGCATCTATTGCTATAGATTTTCAACTTCAATCTATTTTGGTTATAGAGGAGGCTGAGTGAATAGCGGAGTCCAAGGGACGAGTCTTTTGCTTACACGATGAACCTGGAGTGTACAGGATCTGGAAGCCAATTAGTCAGACAACAAGACTAGCACTATCAAGAGCTTTGGGCGACTACTGTTTAAAGGACTTTGGGCTTATTTCCTTATTTCTTGTATAAATCATGTGTACATCGCTTACATTTCAGATAGATGCACCCTTAACAGTCAGATTCTTTGTATTTGCTTGGTGCTTTGTGAATTTTGCTGGTTTTGTAATTTGAAAGTATGTCTTGGTTAGTGCCAGGTCATCCGATACAGAAATTATTTTCTCAGCTATAGTCTTCTAGCATGAAATTAGTATCATATACTGTAATTAATTAGTTATGAGTTCTTAACATTTTCTTTTAAGAAGCATATTTTGTGTTCATCTAAAGGTCTTTATTGAGTCTGAGCGTCCTTGTTAAATGAAAACTTAGTTTTTGTGCAAGGCAAGTTCTTAATTTTTTGTGTCTTGCTAAGTAACTGCTATTATACTGTAACGAAAAAAGGAGAATACAGTGGTGGATGAGAGCCAAAGGCAATGCAATGATGAAGGGGCCTCTTCTAGATTAATGCATGACAAATTTAGTGGTAAGTTATAATATTGTAATCTGTGTCAGGTGGAGGTTCTTGAGTCGGAAAATGCAAGACGCTTTGCGCAGGAGATGGATTGCAGCGATGGAGAACTACAATTTCGAAGGTTCTCGAGTCGAAAAATGTTTGAAGTTTCTCTATGTGTGTAGAGTTTTCCTTTTCTTTTTCATCTTTATTTGCTTTTTCTTTTATTTATTTATTTATTTAATACATGCTGGTATGGCATCCCTGCGCAGCTCTTCTGCGCAAAGTCTCCTATACGTAGCTGGATTGTAATCCCATATATGCTGCATGCCATACATCAACTTCTGCATGCAATCTTGATGGATCACCTCTCAATTCCTTTTTCCTTGATAACTTAAAAAATGATAGGCACTTTTAACCAAATATTTTTCATCCTTGGTAAATATCCAAACCATTCTATCTTTAACTCTCATTTTACTGATAGGGAGACTATAGATTGTATCAACCTCTCACGAGTTAAAAATCCTTGTAATGTATGTNTTTTTTTTTCTTTTTCTCTCTTTTTCTTTTCTTTTTCCCCCCATTTCTCCTCCCAACCACACGAACTCTCCCTCTCTCCCTCTTCCCATCGTTTTCTTTCGTTCCTTCCAACCCACCGCCACGCGCCGCCGTGACCATTACCACCCCTCTCCTTCCCTTCCCCACCAGCTGGCGACCTCACCCTTCCATTCTAGCCCCTTCCGCACCGCCGTTTGTCCCCACTCATGGCCTCAAGCCGTGGCACCCATTGAGTTCTAGTGCCGTCGTCGCGTCACCTCCGGCCATTATATTTTCACCACATCATCCTTGACCTCCCATCAACTTAAACCACTCATTCTTAGCTTCGATCTGCCACCGGTGAAACACTTTTATCTACTTTTTCAATTTGGGTATTTTGGCCTCCAAACACCTCACACGCCGTCACCCACGGCCAACCACTGCCACCACTAGCTTCACCGACATCCCTAAACCGTTCTCTAGTAATCTCGAGTCTTAGTTTGTTCCCGTTCAAAAGTAGATTTTTGAGACACACAACCATAGTGCATTTTGCACTATTCCGTTGCTGTGCTACTGCTCTTAGCATCTCCGTGATCCTTCGAAAATTATTTTATAGCGTTGTAATTATTTTTTCAAATAACTTTTGAGATTTAAATATATTTTTGCACTAATTCATTTATTTATTGTGATTTGGTTGGCTGTGCCGGACTGAGTCCAAGGAGTAAAGGGGGTTGGTTGGATTGGAAGATGGAGTTGTGTGATTGGATTATGCGGGGATTTGTTGGTTGTTGGATATTTGTGTTGGGTCTTGTTCATTGTATATTTGCACGCATGCTCATGTTTGTAAATGAAAACTGGGTTTTCGTGTAATTGCATTCATTTTTGTGTAAATTTGAAAACTGAGTTTTCATGTGAGAAAGATTTTTGGGTGCGTGTGTATCACGACCCCAAACGAGATGAGGCATTATCTCAGTGGAGCTCCTCTAGTCACTTGGGAGCAGAATATATTGAGTTACGTCCCCTGGGTTGTCGCTGGGTAATAACGGGATCGAACGGGATGGTAACACTCTCGTGCCGACTCCATGGCCCCTCTGTTGGAGGGGGCTAGAAGATGCTTGGCCACAAACGTGCTGGGAGCGAAATTGGGCATCGCTCGTTACGAAGTCACTCGCACGGTCGTTACCCGTGATGTGACGAAGGGAGCCAGGGTGTGCGGATGGTCCCTAGGGGAGATTATGGTGCATACAAATAAAAATGGATTAATGGTTATTTTCTGAAAAAATGGTGTGTGTTGGATAAAAGGATTTTGTGTGAATTATTTTGTGAATGATGTTTTAATGGAAATGTTTTGCGCCAAAATGGGATTTTGGCGTGCATTAAAAAATATTCATTTTCAAGAAAAATGATATTTTGGGCCTCTTGCATATTTCATTATATGCATGCATGATGGTTGCTCGCATTAATGCTTTTCTATCTTATAGGTTGTTTGGATTATTACTTACCTGTGGTACCTGGGATCACTTGTATTTTTATTTTCAGCCTCTGTTATTATTTTTATGGGATACTTGTATTATTGTTTTTAAAACGCTTTTGCTTTTGAGAATTTGTATTAAACAATTCTGGTACTTAGTTGACTTACTTAATTTATCCGCTACGTTTTTGTTGTGCACTTTTTGTATGTTGCACATACTAGTATACTTATCGTTGGAATGCGTGACCCGTGTTGTCATCATCCCGACGTTACGATTACCGTGTTTCCGTACGTAGGAGTCAGGGCTTCACAATAAGATCGTTTGGATGACATTAATTTTTATATATATATATAAATGAGCTTTAACAAATAATTACTTTACAAAAACATGACCGTCTATATTGAATGAATTTTTTAAATATACTATTGAGAAAAGAAAATTCTTTTAAAATATAATGATTAGGAAAACACCAAGTTTTAAAACTATGATTGCTTGAAAAAAGAGTAAATAAAGAATATTTTAGTTAAATGTTGAAAAAGTAGGATATGAGAAATGATATTTACAGTTTTGGACTCCATAAATTTGCTTTCAAGCCAAATATTGGCTAAATCCCAGAAAAAGAACGAAATTTTATAAAATAAGATTTTCTACTTATTAAAATAGGATGAATCCCATTATTTATTAAAAGGATGTTGTGATTGGCCATGCTTAATCTCAATACAAAAACACCTAGAGAAGAGTTGAAATTAGAGAAAATATTCCCCCATAAATTCCTGCTTTTCTTTAGATCATAATGCATCCATAAGAACAAAATTATCTCTATTTCATTTCAAACGAATGGTAATATAGAATTTATTTACTGTGGTAAATAAATATTTTATATTACATGAATATTATCCTTTTTAAATCAAACGAGGATGATTTTTATCCCATATCATGATCTAAGATTACACATTCCAAATATTTTTCATTCAATCATACTATGGGTTGAGAGTGCTATTTTTGGAATGTGCAATTTGTGGTACTAATAGTTTGAGATCCAAGACCTTAAAGTATAAGACAATTTATTTTTTCTTAATTTAAATGAAAAATTTTATACACTACACTACATCTCACTATGTAATAATTAATAGGAGTGTAATCAGTCCGGTTCAGACCTAGAGGGGTCATGGACCGAAAATTTAGTTCCATCATTTTTGCCAGGCCGAACCATTAGTTATCGGAATGGTCAGTCCATGAACATTTTTTTCCTCTTTTTTATTTTTTTATAGAAAAATTAATACAAAAAATAATTAAATGAATAAAATTAAATTACAGATTGATAGAATCAATATATTTGTTGCAACAGATTGTTTCTTTAGTGTCAATATAGCTCGGTTTGTCATTTGGATTAAATTTTCTGAATAATTATAAATATTTTCAAAAACGACATCTATCAAGCAATTTAAAGAGTCAACATCATTGTTATAGGGAATAAGCATTTCTTTTGAAATTTTGATCTTTTCATCAATAATTGTTGGTAATGTATTGTTATCAACTTCAATTAAATAATGTGAGAAGTAAAGATCTAATCTAGCTCTTATATTTTCAGTTAGTTTGATTTTCTTTAAAGTAGGCCATAAATATGAGGAATCTAAACTTGCATTAATTTGTTCTTGTCTTGTGCCTTTGCAAATCACAAGTAAAACTTGACGAAAATCTCCGCTAAATACAACAACTTTGCCACCAAATGATAATTTTGTATCATTTATATCTTGTAGCATCTTATCTAATGCCTCAATAGATTGTTTTCTAAGCATAGGCGCTTCATCCCATGTAATTAATTTCACAAAATGTAATAGTTTAGCAAGAGTTCTTTGTTTGCTAACATTACATGCACTAGTTTAGCAATAATTGTCGTGCATTTTGATCAATTTGATTAGTTGAGAAAAATCCAGTTAGCATCAATTTTGTTGAGGAATCCGAACTTAAAACATTGTTCAAATTTTCATGTGCACGAAAAGTTACTAAATGTTGATTTTCAAGATGTAGATGCAAACTGTAGACTGACGAATACATTTCATTAAATGTGAAATCATATTTTTCCACATAGCTTCAGGTGGAGTAATCTATCTATTGGATTGAAATTGTTGGATTTCATCAATTTCCTAATTATCATGTTCACCAATTAAATTGAAAGCAATATGATCATGCCATTTGTATATGTATTTGTAAAGATATTTAACTAACTTAATTGTAGAATAAATTCAGCGTTGATGCGGCAATTCAATTTAAAAATAAGATATGGATTATATGGTACTATCCAACGGTCATCTAAATCTTTTCCTCTTATTTTGGCAGTTATTCCATTATCAGGACATTTATATAATGGAAAACAGTTAATCCCAACAGTTGTGTTAGATGCAAATTATTTAGGATATTGATTCTTACAAGTACAATTTTTTTCATACATACATTAGTTGGATTTAGTGTTCCACAAGAGTCATGCATCATATGTCTAATGACCATGTTATATAAATGCAAGTTTTCTATTTTATTAGGAATTTTCGCTGAAACAATTTCATCAAAAGATTCGGGGGCGTAAAGTCTCCAATCTTTTTTATGTTATAATTAAGAAATAAGCATGTAGAAGACTCATTTTTTTATGCTCAATTGTATAAACATATACTGCAACTTTACTAAATATTTGTCACTTAAATAAATCATCTTTCAAATCTTGTAGTTTTGCCCTAAAGATGCATGCAATTAGATCAGAACAATTTTAGACTTCTTGTGGATTCAACTCATCTAAGATCTCTTTCCAACCTAGATTACATGTCATAGTTAAAAAAATATCAAGTTTACCAAAACACTGTACTAAGGTCATTGCTTCCACATATTTTGCACATATCTCTCGAACCTCCAATAAAAATGAAGGTAAAATAATACGTCTTCCAACTTTTGAGGCATTGGTTTATCCAATTGAAATGCTATCAACAATACCTTGATAGACCTAAAATCGAATTTCATATTGCTTCGAATAGAAATAATCTAATCTTGAAGTTTTAATTTTAACATACATATCAACAACAAATTATTGCAACAAACAACTAGATAACAACATAATAGATTTGTTTCCTTGTTTAATTTACAACTTGAAATAATAGTATTCACAGCACGAAACTTTTGGTTACTTTTTTTTTTCTTTAAATCTACAAAAGTTTTGGAGGGAAAATTAGAAAGAGAAATATTTAAAATTTAAATATCAGAAAGTTAGAACATTAAAAAAATTGACCTTTTTTTTCTCTTCTAAGTAATGTCTGCATTATTTGATTGTTGTAGATGAACCGATGTTGAAGTTTTAGTAATTAGTAATATTGTTCATATTTTCTCCATTTTTATGCCTTGATGCCAACTAGAATCACCGAGAGGCAATATAATGGATATTGAAATTGATCATAACAACCAAAATAATATTGAAAAATATGGCTTCCACCTGTATGATTAAAAACTAAAATATTTTGTCCTTCTTATTGTTCATAATCATCATTTTTAGTCCAAATAGCAGCAACTTTTGACACCAATGGAGTGTTATATACATGCTGATCTAAACCAACGTATGACCTTATATAAATTATATGATTTTCTAAGTCTGGAATATCACCCAGATTTTGAAAGAAACTAGTGTCTGGAATAACATCGAGTATATTCATGAGTTGATCAACAATAGATGAATCTAATCTTCTTGAGTCATTAACATGATTTTCTAATTCATGTTCAATGTCGTAAAAATATAACTATAAGTAGGATGGTTGTCTATCTTCTGAAAGTAAATCATTAATATAATGATAGATCTGTTCTTGAGCTCTGAATGTATAAATTCATTTATTTCTTCTACATAAGTTCCTATCAAATTTGATTCCAAATAATGTAAAAGCAAATTTGTTAGTGTATGTGTGAACATATGTGCAAAATTTTATGGCTTTAGTCGAGTTAGAAGTAAATAGTTAATAAAGTAAAACAGGAACATCATTGTTAACTAATGAGATTGTTCCATCAGTACAACAGAAATGGGTTGTTCGGTTGTTTCATGATGAAATCTTTTTGCTCCACAATATTTACACGATGGCATTGATGGTAAGCAATTTGCCTCAAAGGTTACAGTATGTAGCACTCGTCTAAAACCAACGGACTTCTCATGCTGTTTTCCTATAATATAAAAGAAGTATACACAAACTAATTGAGCTAAAATTTGAGGCAAATTTCAAACTTTTTAAAAACGAATCATCGAGTAGGAAGGAACAAATGGAGTAAACTAGGTATAGGTTTGGATACTAAAACAAAACACAAAATTATCATCTCATATCATTTTATCATTACACTTTTTTCTAATTCTTATACAAAATAAAATAAACAATTCAACTTTTTCAAATTCCAATTCAACTTTTTAAAATTCCAATTCAACTTTTTCAAATCCCAAAACAATAATAAAATTAAAAAATAATATTTTAAATTTTCTTCTAAAATAAAAAATTCTCATCTCACTCTCCAAATTAAGTTACAAGCAGCATAATTACAAAGAACACATTAGAAAAAGACAAGACAATAATTGTATAGTTATATTTCTCAAATAAAACAATATTAACATATTAAAAATAATAACAGATGTAATAATTAAATTCAATATTTATAGAATCCAAAATTGACGGAAATAAAACGCTGCAGGAAATAAGATTTCTTATTAATAGTGTTATCAATATCAGATTTGTTATTAATATAAGATTTTTTTATTGAACGATTTATTTTTGAAAAATTAATATGGAATTTTGGAAATATCAAATTTGTTATTAATGTCAGATTTGTTATTAAACGATTAAATTTATCCAACAATCAAAAAAATATTTACATTTCGAAATGATATGTCTAAAGAAATCATTAAATCAAAATCATTATCATTAATAAAAGAAATATATATATAAATAACTCAAAATAGAAGCAAATAAAATATTGTGTAACATTAAAATTTAGTTTGTTAAGATTTTATTTCTATCAGATTTTTATGAACAATTGGTATTTATTTGGAGAAGACTATAGTCCAATTGGTTAACTCAAACTTATTTCTAATATTATTTCTTTCTCACCTAAAGAGCAAAAGAAATTAATTTATTTTTAAAAAAATTATAGTAATTTTTCATAAAGTGTGTTGGTCTGTAGAGTCCAAAAAGAACCACAAAAATCCAGTCCACCCATTTCCTCCTACGACGCCTTTTAAAGAAAGTACTAAACCCTAATTTTGTTTTGTCTTTTCTTCCATCTCTCTCCCCTTCTTCAGCTGATGTGCCCAGACCTTCATTTCTCAACATCCTCTTGCCCCTCTCTCTCTCTCTCTCTCTCTCTCTCTCTCTCTCTCTCTCTCTCTCTCTCTCTCTCTCT
>QEOT01007720.1:58379-73137 GCA_003123785.1 Pterocarya stenoptera | reverse complement strand
CACCCTCTAGTTTAGTGAAATGACTCCAAACTATTGAAACAGGTTTGTTGCTGGGCTTAGGGGCGGGGCAAGGTGCCGTAGGGGTATGGGTAGGGCTATGAGTAGGAGGTGTAGCGGTAGCCCTCGGCCTGGAAAGGAGAGCTCGCACTAGAATCTGCTGGCATATCCATGAATTAAATTAAACAATAAATCTGAATTAATAGAAAACATAGCAACCAAACATCAAACAATTTTTTGTTTTAAAACCAACAAACATTCAACAATTAACAGTGCAAGCCAACTAATCTTTGAAACCCCTAAATTAATTTAGGGGTTTCAAAGATTAATTTTTGGACAATTATAACCAATAACATCGTGACCTAATCAATTTCTTTTATTAAAAATCTGTTTAATTTCTTTCTAGTAACCAATAGACTAACAAGCTTTTTTGAAGATGCTTTAAAAAGATACATGTGTTTTTTTAATGAAAAAAATGTGAGCTATTTTTTAATGAAAATTATTCCCTTGCAAGTCTTTGGACCACATAAATGGACTTGTCCCTGGTTGTTATAGTTTGGTGACTTGTCTATGAATGTACAAAATTTTGTTCTTACAACATTCACATCAATAAACTAATTTGGCCAGCCTAGAGAAAAGTCACCAAAATAAAATAATAATAATAAAATGAAAACATATAGACCTAGTCAAAACAATTTTATTGTATCGGTGGTTGTTTGACTTGTATTATGGCTTTAATTATAGTTAAAAATTTATATTAATTGCCTAGCTTGTGTTTTTATAAAGCCCATTTGTCATATCCCAAATACATTCATAGACAAGTCAACTAATCTTTGGAACCTCTAAATTAATTTAGGGTTTTGGATTGGAGCCCTAAATTAATTTAGGGATTTCAAAGAGATTGGAGCCCTAAATTAATTTAGGGTTCCAATCTGAATTTTATAAACACAAATTAACTCATCATTCACACACATTAGTGACATTACATAATGCAAATAAAAAAATTCCTCAAAAACACATGGAAGGGACATTCAACACTGGACAGATTCATCAACGATCAACCATAAAAAATTCAAACCACATGCACAATCAAGTCTCCACAGCACACAATTCACAAAATCCCATCCTCCATCTCTGGTTAAACCCATCCTTCCTCCAATCTCCATTCCATAACACAAATCACAAAAAAATTAAATTTTAAATTTAGGGTTTCTTAAATTTTACCTTCGGTAACAGAGATGAAGAACGAGTCACTGGTTACGGTCGGTGATAGCGACGGCGACGGCGACGCACACAGGGACGACGGCGACGGTGACGGCACACAGAGAGAGAGACCGAGAGGCAAGAGTCGAGAGATAGAGATAGAGGATTCTGGAAGAAGGGGGCCAAAGAAAGGGTTCCGGGGGGGGGTTGGAGTAATTAATACCAGGCATGAAACGGCGTCGTTTCATGCCTGGGTTATTTTTTTAAAAATATATATGTAATTATATAATTATATAATTATATTATATAATATATATTAACTCGGGGCGGGGCGGGGTAAATCCGGGGCGGGTGACACCCCTATCCTACCCCCGTCCTAAGGTTTGGTGGCAGATGCGAGTCGGTGACCCCGCCCCCCCGCATCTGCCGAACGGGTTGAGCCGCCCCTCCACACGGGGGCGGGGCGGAAACGGGGCGAGGCAGCGGGGGCGGGGCCCCGTTGCCCACCCCTAGAAACTAAGGCAAAAAGTTCCTTCTCATATGTGGACAATGAGAGGGATTTACCCTTGAGTGCTTTGCTGAAAAAAGCTATTGGCCTCCTGCGCTACATTAAAACTGCCCCTACTGTTGTTCCTGAGGCGTCACATTCAATTATAAATGGTAGAGAAAAATCTGGTAATGCCAAAACTGGAGGTTGCATTACAGCCTCATTTAATATTTGAAAAGCTATCGTAGCCTCTTAATTCTACTAAAAACCCTCATTTTTAAGCAACCTTGTAAGTGGTGCTGCAATATCTTCATACCCTTTTATAAATCTCCAGTAATAACTCGTCAATCTCAAAATCCTCTTAAAGCTTTAAGGGACTAGGTAGGGGCCACTCTACCATGGCATTTAATTTTTCTAGGTCTGCTTGGACACCTTTGGCTGAAATCAAATGGCCAAAGTAAGCCACCTCTTTACACCCAAATCTACACTTGGATTGATTGGCAAATAGCTGGTGCTGTCTTAGTATCTCCAAAGTGACCTGTAAGTGTTGGGCATGTTTCCTTTCTGTTTTGTTGTACACCAAAATGTCAATAAAGAAAACAAGTATAAATCTTCTTAAGAATGGTCAAAATACCACATTCATGAGACTTTGGAAGGTTGAGGGGGCGTTTATGAGCCCAAAAGGCATCACTAGGAACTCATAGTGTCCCTCATGAGTCCTAAAGGCCATTTTAGGTACATCATTGGGCTTAACCAGTATTTTATGGCACCCCAATCTCAAATCCAGCTTAGAGAAAATATTGTTGACCTGTGTAGCTCATCCATTAGCTCCTCGACCACGGAGCTGGGAAATTTATCTTTGATGGTGATGCTGTTCAGCCCTCTATAGTCAACACATAACCGCCACGTTCCATCAGCTTTTCTTACCAACAACATGGGAGAAGAGTAGAGACTTTGGCTAGGTTGAGTCACTCCCTTAGATAACAGCTCATGCACTATTTTTTCAATCTCTTCTTTTTGGTAATAGGGATAATGGTATGGTCTTAAAGAAATGGGTTTAGTATTGGGTATAAGGTTTATGTAATGGTCGTGGGTTCGGGGTGGTGGAAGTCACTTAAGTTCCGAGAATACATCTCCAAAGTGTTATAGTATAGACTGACAAGCTCCTGGAATTTCTATTCTAGCTTGTAAGACAGAAGGAGTTTCCCCTTTAATTAATTGCAAGATAACTCCTTTTTTTCTCTAACTTGTTTAGCATGTTTAGAGAACCTTCCTTAATATCTTAGTGATCGTTAACCAAAGTTTTTAATACCGTACTGTATTGGCCGACTGGCCGGTACAAAAAAATGCATATTCCGTACTGTCGAAAATACTGGGTGTACCGGCCGGTACAGGCCGGTACCGGCCAGTATTTCGTTTTTCGGCCGAAACACATATTTCGGCCAGTACAAAATTCTGCAGCTTAGCAACTCTTAAATCGGTGGCATTTTTTAAATTTCTGTTAACTTTCAGGGGCATTCTAGGACTTTCACATGTTAGGGTTGAACAACTTCATCTTGCCGAAATCGATTGCCCACTGCCATTGCCGAAATCTCCTAGGTTTGAAAGTGAAACCGAGACCGAGACCCCTGAGCCGGAGTTCCTTCAGCCAGCAGCAGCTCACGCCGTCGTCTGGGTGCACGTCGCCGGCCTTCGTCTTCGCCGTCCGCCACCGTTTGGGTGCAAGGTATTAAATTTTTTTATTATTTTGATTTTTTTTAATTACTCATAAAGATGTTTTATTTTAGATTATATTTTTATAGTGTTTATATGTTTTTACTTTAAGTTCTACATTATATCTATGATTTTATAGTTCTATATTATATCTAGGATTTTATAGCTTGGTGCACGGTTTACCCTTATTCTCTATTCTCTGCTGCGAATTTAATAAAGATATTGTAATTTGTAACTATATAACTAATTATTAAGTTGGGGAAATTATATGTAAATTAAGTCTTTAAAAATGTCTAGTTGTCAATCAACTGGTGGTATGACTTCAACTCCAATACTTGCTCCTATAAGATCAGAAAATCCAGCATGGGTCCATGCACGTGCAGTGCTAGGGGCAAGAAATAATACTGAATGTTTATATTGTAATAAAGTAATTAGAGGTGGCGGGATCACTCGGTTGAAACATCATCTAGCTGGAATTCCAGGCAATGTAAAAGCATGTAAAAAGGTCTCTGAAAATGTGAAATGGCAAATCAAGGAGTTGCTTGATGAAATGAAAAAAAACAAAGAGAAGAAAAGAAAAATAATGTCAGAGGTTGGAGGCGATATAGATTTAACATCTGATGATATGGATGATAGTAATAGTATGGAGGGACAGTCTCAGCTTTCAAAAGGTAAGGGGAAGTCGAAAGAATCTGGAACTGGAAAGTCAGTGGGGGAATTGAGTAGACTTTTTGCTCCAAGAACAACTCCTGGGACCCAACTTTCAATTAAGAGTTCTATGTGTTCAAATGAGATGATTGTAAAAGCAAAGATGTCTGTAGCACGCTGGTGGTATGATGCTAATCTGCCTTTCAATGCAGCTCAATTCAAGTTTTATCAACCAGCTATCGATGCTATGACTGCGATAGGGCCAGGATTCAAGGGCCCTTCTTTGTATGAGTTAAGAGGAAATTTGTTAAAAATGGCTGTGGATGAGGTTCAAGATTATTTGCAACGAATTAAGAAAGTTTGGAATGAGACCGGTTGTTCACTAATGGCAAATGGTTGGACAAACCAGAAGCAGCAATCCCTAATCAACTTTCTAGTTTATTGTCCGAAGGGTACAATGTTTTTGAAGTCTGTTGATACATCTGGTCTTAGAAAAGATGCTGAAACATTGTTTAATATCTTTGATGAGGTTGTTCAAGAAATTGGAGCTGAGAATCTTGTGCAATTCATAACGGACAATGATGCAAGTTATAAAGCTGTAGGAAAAAAATTATAGCAGAAGTATGGCTCTTTCTACTGGTCTCCATGTGCAGCTCATTGCATAGACTTAATGTTGGAGAATTTTTTTGATCCAAGATATTTTCCTCTTATTGATGATACTATAAAAAAGGCAAAAAAAATAACAAAGTTCATCTATAACCATGGTTGGGTTTTAGCATTGATGATAAAAGACTTTACCAACGGTCATGATTTGTGTCCTACAATTACAAGATTTGTGACAAATTTTTTAAGTATCCAATGCTTGCTCTTGTTTAAGAAAGAACTTAGACAAATGTTTACTTGTGATAAATGGATTGCATCAAGTCATTCGAAGAGCAACATAGGGAATGAGATAGCTGAGATCATTGTAGAAGATAAAGAGTTTTGGGCTCAATGTCAATTTATTGTTAAAATTAGTGAGCCTTTGGTTCGTGTTCTACGACTAGTTGACAGGGATGAGAAGCCTGCAATGGGATACTTGTATGATGCAATGGAAAGAGCCAAGGAGAATATAAAAGCAAGATGTAATAACAAAATTAGTGTATTCAGTCCATTCACCAGGATCATTAATTCTAGATGGGATAAGCAGCTTCACAGTCCATTACATGCAGCGGGTTGTTTTCTTAACCCTGGAAATTACTATAGCCCCAACTTTAAAAGTAAAAATGATGTTATAAGAGGTTTCAACAGCTGTGTTATGAAGATGGAACTTGATCCCGATAATCAAGACAAGATCATTTCAAAACTTGACTTGTATAAGAATGCAGTAGGTGAGTTTGGACATTCTTTAGCAATCCGCCAGGTTGATAAGATTAATCCAGGTATTATCATTTGTTAAATAGTGTAACTTTGTAGTTTAAATTTTATCTTATTTTATTTTTACTTACATTTAATTAATAATTTATAATTGCATTATTGTTATAGTTGCATGGTGGAGCCAATTTGGTTGCGAGGTCCCAACGCTTCAAAAGTTTGATGTTCGAGTACTAAGTCAATGTTATAGTGCAACTGGATGTGAGAGAAACTGGATGATTTTATTTATCCGAAGAAGAGAAATAGATTAGTGCATAAACGTTTGAATGACTTAGTATTTGTTCGTTATAACTTAAAGATGTGAGAGAGGTAAAATTTTTTAATACTAATGTTTTTCATTGTTGAAAAATATATAACATTTTCACTTATGTTTGATTTTTTTTACAGGAGCATAAAAAAGGGAAGAGATGCTTTAAATCCAATCAATATTGAAAACATTGACTTGATGGAGGAATGGGTGGGTGAAGAATCTGAGCTTCTTGATGGAGAAGATTTGGATTGGGCAAGTATTGAGGAGCCATTAGACTCACTAAATGAGGAAGATGATGATAATGTTGGTGTTGATGTTGATGAAAGTGGTGACGTTGATGAAAATATTTTGATTAACATGTCGAATCTTGATCCTAATTGTCTTTTTGATGAGGACGAGTGATTTTGTATAACGGTAGTGACGTTAATGATTTTATTATGATAATGTTAATATTTATGTTAGTTGTAACTTAAAACTTAAGACTTGTATTAAGAAGTATTGAGTTATGTCTTATTTTGTTGTTATTTTAGAAGATAGTTGATACTTGTATATATATAATTTATTCAGGTATAAAATATTCCGAAACGAAATAGTACCGGTATCGAAACGATAGCGGTACCGAAACGGTATTGGTACCGAAATGTTATCCTGAAATATTTCGTTCCAGTACCTTGACCGGTACGGCTTCCGGTACGGTATTAAAAACTTTGCCGTTAACCCCTACATGTTAACTCTTTTATCTTGATAAAAAAATTGCATAGATAGCTTATCAAAATCCCACAAAATTTTTCCCAACTCACGCATTCATTTAATTCCCAACACCATGTCACACCCTGCCAACATAATCACATGAACTTTCATCACATAAGTCATGCCCTGAATCAGTACCTTTACCTCATTGCATTTCCCTGCACTAGGGATAATCTCATCATTTGCAACCTTCACTTTAACCTTATCCTTGTCATCTAAGGGTAGGTTAGTTTTCTTCAATATTGTAGGGTCTAAAAAATTGTGAGTAGAACTCATGTCAATCAAGATAGTAATCCATTGCTTCGCAATCCTCCCCTTCACTCTCATTGTTTTTGGGTTAAGGGATCCCGTTATGGCATGTAAGGATATTTTTAGGTTATTTTGGGCTGGACATGTGTCTATGGTTGCTAGAATATCTTCTCCCATATCTCTTTCTATTTCCTCAATCACCATACTACCCTTTTTGTCTAACAACATTTCCTCCAGCAAAAACAATTTGGGATTTTGACACTTATGCCCTAGGACCCACTTGGCATCACAATAATAACATAAACCCTTTTATTTTCTCTTTTTCATTTGGTTTTGGTTTATTTTGTGTATGGTCAAGGATGACTTTTGGTTTGGCTTGGTATTTTCAAATTGGTGGGAAAAATGATAGTTGGGGTTCCTTAATATGCTCAAGTCAGAATAGTGTGAACTGGACCTAGGATTATTTTTGGTTAGGTTGATGTTTTCCTCTTATATTTTGGCTAGGCTGTAGGCTGTGATTAAATTGGTGGAGCTAAACATTCTCATGGGTAGTCAGATTTCATCTTTTAGTCCACTAAAAAAACAGCTCAACTTACATGCATATGATATTTCTCTCAACCTATTTGATAAGGTTTCAAAGTTGGTTTGGTAATAATCAATTGTATTAGTTTGCCTTAACCTAATAAGGGTCTCCATAGGGTCATCATAGTCATTAGGTCCAAATCTAACAAGTAGGGCTTTAGTGAACATCTCCTGATCTTAGATTTGTACACTTTGTTCCAGATCTGGAACCAAACCAATGCTTTTACTTCTAAATGAAAGGAGGCAAGTTTCACACAGTTTTGTGGGGTGGTATTATGGAATTGAAAAAACTGGTTAACTTTATAGATCCAACTTGTAGGGTTTTCTCCATTGAATACAGGGAAATCCAACCTCACAGTGCGTGCCTAGACTTCACCTTGTTGCTGTTGGCAAAACTACTGCTGTTGATGGAACTGTTGTTGTTGATGAAAATGTTGTTGTTGAAACTATTGCTGATGTTGAAACTGCTACTGTTATTACTATTGTTGCTGCTGTAGCTGCAAATGTTCCTGCTAATTTCCCCCTGGCACACCTAAAGGAGACTCTCTAGAGCTAGAACATTGGTTTCCCTTTTTTGGCTCAGATGTAATGACATCTAACTTTTGTACAATAGCATCATTTTGCCTTTTTGAGAGTTGCCATTTCTGTGTCAATGTGGGATAGCGTAGAATCTATTGTTTTTTTTTTTTTCCAACTCTTGATATAGGGACTCTAAGGATTTTTTTAGGCATTAAGCCCATCTTGTAGTTGATTTAGCCTAGTGCCTTTAGCCATAGGGATATATTTTGCACATGTAACGATGTCTCTTGATACCATTTGTAACACATTGGATATTTCACACACACACAACAGGTAAAGAAGAAGAGGAGATAAAAAGGAATTCAAACTTTCATAACTTTTGGCATAAAAAAGCTCAGAGACCTATCAACGCCTCTATAAAGTCGAAACCTTACAAATGATAAAAGGCCATGAGCTTGCTTTGTGCTTTAGTAGATTACATATGAAAAGTAAATGACACAAAGAAATAACTCAAAACACTCTTCTTAAGCAACACAGCCCAATCGTAAGTAACACAGCCCAGAGACACGTTACTTAGACTGCACTTAGATGTTGAGCTGAGCTGAGTTGAGTTGAGTTCTTTATGAATAATAGTGAGTTGAGTAGTAAAGAGAATTATGTGGAAGTCATCTAAACTGAGTTTAAAGTGTATTTGGATGTTAAGACGGGGTTAGTACTTTTTATGAAAAATTGAAAAAGGTTGTGGGTCCTATTTGTAAGAAGATTTTGAGTTGAAATGAGTTTAGTAATTTAAGAGTTGAGTATTTGAATGTTAGATTTAACTTAAAATTAGACTAACTTTAACTAAATTTAATTGAATTAAATAACCAAATGAAGCCTTTAAGGCCCCATTTGTTTACACAAAACCACTATCTCATCTCATCTCATTTCATTTCAATCATTATAACTTTTTTAAATTTTCATATAAAAATATAATAAATAATTCAAAATTTTCAAATCTCAACATAAAAATAATATTAAAAAATATATTCTACTTATTTTTTATTTAATTACTATTTAAAACATTCAATCTCATCTTATCTAAACTGTGTATCCAAACAAGTCCAAACTGCGGAGCCCAGCCTATCACTTCAGTCGACCCACATCTTGGTCGTTTGGGTTTAGTTCAGTTCAGAACACACACTCGACTTACACTTCACTTCACTTCACTTCAACACTTTAGGTTTAGTTCAGTTCTACCCCCCCGTGCATTAGGGTTCCAGATCCTTCACTTCCCCTCTCTACAGGCCGCCGCCGCCACCTCTCCCTGGCCAAGCTGTCGCCGGTAGCCTTGTTACACAGCCTCACCCTTTCTCACAAAACTCTCTCTCTCTCTCTCTCTCTCTCTCTCTCTCCTAAGACTCCATCTTCCAGATCTCTCTCGCTTTCTCTCTGTTTTTCTCTCCGTTAATGAACGAGATTACCTCTTCTCTTCTTGGGTCGCCGTCTCGCCAAGCTTCCACGAAGAAAAACTACCACGTTGTTACTCTGCCGGTCTAAACCTCTGTTCCGTCAAGTTTCGACGACAACCAACCGCAACCGTCCAGAAATTCAACACACACGACGAAAACAGCTGCCGTCGCAGTTCACTTTTAACCATTTCTGGGATCTGCTGAGTGTTTCTTTACAGAGTGTAAGCATTTGTGAGATCTGCTGAGTGTTTGTTTACAGATTGTGTTTGGATCTATTTTTTTATTTTCAATTTGTTATTCTCAATACAACAACCCAACGATTCAAACCCATCCCTTCCTCATTACATCACAACAATTGTACAACAGGTTTCTAACATATCTATTCAATTTTAGAGATTATTTTCAATTTTAGAAATTATTTTCAATTTTACACCATTCACAATCTGTTTTTTGTTTACAGATTGTATTTTCAATTTTTTTTTTTTTTTTTTTTTTTTTTTTTTTTTTTATCTTCAATTTCTACAACTTTAATGTACAAAAAAGCCCAAATAAGATGAGTGGAACTTATGCAAGCGTTCTTCACAAGCCTAAATCTGGTTAGTTTAGTGTTTAAACCAAGTCTGTTTTTCAAGAACGAATAGTTTATTAAACGAGCCAAGTTTGAACCATTTATTAACGACTCGGTTCAGGCAAGTAATTAGCCTTTTTGTCTCTCAATTCAATTCTCTACTTGGACTTGCTAAAAAAAAATCAATTGTTCGTTTTTCCTTCTCAAATAGATCGGCTGAGGGGACTTTGATTTCAAGGTTAAATTAATTCTTTTGTCACATTGTATATTTCTAGGATGGACTGGATCTTATTGTGAATAGAGCATTAAGAGTATAAATTTTGTTCTTGTCCATGATGGTGATTTCCAATTGTCTGTGTCCTCAATATCTGAGAGTTTCCTCTGGAGGTCGTCTTTGCATTCCTAGTAGTAGGTGCAGTTGGGGCAACCGTAAGAAGCAGACCCTTCGTCTTGTTTGTGCTTCTGCTGATAAAACACCGGCGAAAGACCTTTGTGTTGAATCCAAGGTACCCTACTAACTTAATGTAAAGCTATTGTCGTTTTGTTTGCATTTTCTTGTACATTAATAATTTGTTTGTATTTCAAATTGCGATTCTCGTTGGCTGTTGAAATAGGAGAGTTGGTAAGGTTTGCTATGTGGCTTATGTGTGAACTAAATGTGTTTGTGCCGAGTTTTATATTGACTTGGGTAAACTGCTTGTGCTTATTCATTTGAAATATTCGCTTGGTATCATTATTTAGTAAAACATGATGAAGGCCTAATCAGGCTAACTTTTGGATAAATGAACTACTAGCTTCAAAAAAAGACTTATGGCTTTGCAGCCTGTGCAGGGCTTAGCCTGTGGTGGCTAATAAAGACGACTTGCTTTGATATTCCTGAACTAGAGCCTTGGCATAAGTTGTCTACCAGAATCTGCTAGGAACCTTAAGCATCTAATCATTTAATCTGTAAATAAATCTTTCCAAGTGTATGTTAATTGTGGAGCGGGGCAACCCTGTTGCAACATGGTTATGTATATCATGAAGCTCAATTCAACCATACATTGTGAGGCTTTAAAAATGTGGCCACCTCCGTAGAGATTTAATACATGCCTTGAAAACTGAAGTTAAACAAGGAAATCTGGTGGAGGTGTTTCCCATTCAGATGATAAACACCTCTTGAAGCTGGCTACCATTGCTTGATTATATGCTTTAATTGTAATGCAGGCCACCTCAAGACACCATGCTTCCCGAAAAAAAAGGACTTTGAATCCTAACATCCCCTTCCCTCATGCCTTCCGAAACATAATGTGATTACAACAATATATCTATATAACTAATGTTATTGTGCATGAATGTTTGCCTCTATAGCTTTTCAGACAAATGCTTGTTATTTTGGTATTTATCAATTCATCAACATTAATTGTCTTCTGTTGTGATGAAGATGATAGATGTGTGTGCATGCACGGGTCCATGTGCACATCCCTATCTTTTAATGTTTCTTTAGCCAGCAGTCCCTACACCTTGTCTGATTCTAAACCATTTTATGTATCCTGTCTTGTAACATTAACCAGACATGGTTGGGTCAATACTATTTGTCATTTTAATTTGGACCTTTATGTGTGCAACAAGGAAGAAAAGGAACGACACATGGTTCAAGAAAAGGAACAACTAGGGGTGTAAATTTAAACTGGTAAACCGGTCCGAACCGGACCGGATTGGACCGGTTTTGAACCGGTCCCGGACCAGACTGGGCCGGTTCTTATAATTCATAAACCAGCTGGAACCGGTCCGATTTTAGGCTTTTCCAGACCGAACCGGACCAGTTGATAAAAAATAATATTTTATATATAAGTTTTATACAAAATATTTTATATATATTAATATATAAGTTTTATATATAATGTATAATTATATGTGAAATTTTTATATATAATTATATATCATATATAAAATAATTTCATATTATAATTTATAAAATATAACATAAAATGTTAATTTTAAATATGAGCATTTGTAATTTGTTTAATCATATGTTATTAATATAATTATATATAAGATAATGTTATTATAAAATAAAAGTTTAATTTTAAACATGAAAATGTAATTGATCATGTATTATATAGCTATACTAATATATAGTTTATCACTAATACCAACATATACTAATATATAGTTATACTAATATCTAATATTAATACTATTATATAGTCTAATAATTTGTATAGCTATACTAATATATAAGTTTATAACTTATGCTAATAGTCTAATATAGACTATAGTTATAGTTATACTAATAGTCTAATATAGACTAATAAAAGTATAACGGATTTTTTTAAAACAGTTTTTTTTTTTTTTTAAAACATATTTTTAATGACAAAATGTCAAACTTACGTTTAAAAAAATCAGAAAAGGAATCGGACCGGACCGGAAACCGGTAAAACCGGAAGTATAGGTTTAGGAGACTAATTGGTGCGTAATCGGTTTTGAAAAATGCAAAATTGGTCATACCGGTTTGGTCCAAGATCGGATCGGACCGGACCGGTTACACCCCTAGGAACCGGTAGTTATACTACTTGTCCAAGTAGTTATACTACAAGTAGTTATACTACTTGTCCAAAGGTGGTAGAATCACCTTAATCAAGAGTACCTTAGCTAATGTTCCAAACTATTTCCTATCTTTATTTCCTTTGCTTGCTAGAGTGGCTAGTAGAATGGAAAGGATATTCTGTGACTTCTTGTGGGGCGGAATGGAGGATGAGAAGAANTTGTAGTTATACTACTTGTCCAAAGGTGGTAGAATTACCTTAATCAAGAGTACCTTAGCTAATATTCCAAACTATTTCCTATCTTTATTTCCTTTGCTTGCTAGAGTGGCTAGTAGAATGGAAAGGATATTCTGTGACTTCTTGTGGGGCGGAATGGAGGATGAGAAGAAATTCCACTTGCTCAAGTGGGATAAGATTTTTTCTCCTTTATATTCGGGAGGTTTGGGGATTAGAGAGCTGAAAACTTTCAATAAGGCACTCTTAGGGAAATGGTTGTGGCGGTATCATCAAGAAGGGGATGCTCTTTGGAGGATTGTTATTGAGAGTATTTGGGGAGGTTGGTACTCAAATGAAGTAAGAGGGGCATATGGAGTGGGAGTGTGGAAATCATTCACAATGGATGGGGGGAGTTCTTCAAAAATTTGAGATTTGAAGTGGGTATGATGTAGGATAATAGTGGAACAAGAAAGAGAAAAGAATAATAGCAGAGCATAGAAGAAAAGAAGCCAGAAGAGATAAGAGAAGAAAAGGGGGGGGGGGGTTGGAAGAGTGGCGGTTGTAACAAGCGCTCAATTGTTCATCTCCAAAAACTACTCCCAATGTTTCATTACAAGCGCTCATAGACGCATTCAACGTCGTTTACAATCACTGAGAGCGATGAGATTCTTACAAGGAAATTGAAAAGCACCCGAAGAACCATTAACAAGCAGATCTTCACGCTTTTCCCGTCTCTACCTTTGCCTCTCCATTTTCTTTCTTCGGATTTTTCTTTTTGTTTTTTTCTAAGATTTGGGAAGCTAGTGTCAAAGGAGAGAGCACTCGAGCTGGGTTTTATTCTCTATCATAAACTGATCATTTTGACATCGATACAGTACCATTTTCATTTTCCCAAACTCGTGTCTCTGTCTCAAATGCTTTGATACCTAATATGATGTAGGATAATAGTGGAACTAGAAAGAGAAAAGAATAATAGCAGACTAGAGAAGAAAAGAAGCCAAAAGAGATAAGAGAAGAAGAAGGCAAAGAACCCCTAGGGGTTGGCTCAAGTGGTAAAGGCATTGGACTTAGGGGTATGCTCCCCCTAGATCCAAGGTTCAAATCCCCTTGGGTGCAAACAATCTCTAGGGGCCATACCTCCTGTTGAAAAAAATAGCGATTTAATTAGTTCCATGTAGTGAAACTTTCGAAGGTCTGGTGCACAGGACCAGAGTTTACTCTCTAGGGATGGGTCTGAAAGGCTCTACCTTGGAGAGGTTCCCCGACATCAAAAAAGAAGAAGAAGAAGGTAGAGAGAGAGAGAGAGAGGGGTTGGAAGAGTGGTGGTTGTAACAAGCGCTTAATTGTTCATCTCCAAAAACTACCCCCAATGTTTCATTACAAATCTTTAAATAGTGTAAGATAACACAAACCCAAGCCCAAGCCCATTAATACAAACGCAAATAAAACATAAGTAAAATAACAATAATNTAAGATAACACAAACCCAAGCCCAAGCCCATTAATACAAACGCAAATAAAACATAAGTAAAATAACAATAATAGGAGATGTCCTCATCAGGGTAGGAGTAACCGGATCAGTTTTTGGCATGATTTATGCTGTGGAGATTTGGCCTTGAAGATTGCTTTCCCTTCCCTCTTTAGAATTGCTTCGGAGAAAGGTGCTTCTGTAGTTGATTGCATGAGCAACACTGCTGGTTTTATTCAGTGGTCAGTAAGTTTTATTAGAGATGCCCACGATTGGGAGGTGGGGGCAATCACTGATTTTTACAGCTTGCTCTATGCTTTAAATTTAAAATCTGAAGGGGAGGATAGATTAATCTGGAATCAGCTTGGTAATAAGAAATTTTTGGTTAGATCTTTGTACAAAGTCTTGGTGCCACATCCTTCTAGTGATTTTTTCCCTTGGAAAAATATTTGGAGATGCAAAGTGCCTCTAAAGGTCCGATTCTTTGGGTGGTTGGCTTCTCATTGGAAAATCCTTGCTATTGATAAGCTGAGAAAGCGTGGTATCGTTGCAATGGATTGGTGCTTTATTTGCAATAGGTGTGGAGAATCGGCAGATCACCTTCTTCATTGTGATGCGTCGAGGGCTTTTTGGGATGAGGTCTATCAACTTGGGCTTGGGTGATGCCTAAGAGTGTGGGGAATCTTTTGGCCTGTTGGAGAGGGATTCATGGAAATC